>VSMD01101357.1:0-79865 GCA_008750895.1 Mirza zaza | reverse complement strand
TGAGACAGAGTTTCACTTTATTGCCCAGGCTAGAGTGAGTGCCATGGCGTCAGCCTAGCTCACAGCAAGCTCAAACTCCTGGGCTCAAGCAATCCTGCTGCCTCAGCCTCCCAAGTAGCTGGGACTACAGGCATGTGCCACCATGCCCGGCTAATTTTTTCTATATATATTTTAGTTGGCCAATTAATTTCTTTCTATTTATAGTAGAGATGGGGGTCTCGCTCTTGCTCAGGCTGGTCTCGAACTCCTGAGCTCAAAGGATCCGCCCACCTCGGCCTCCCAGAGAGCTAGGATTACAGGCTTGAGCCACCGCGACCGGCCGCTCAGGCTATTCTTGAGCTCCTGATCTCAAGTACTCCTCCTGCCTCAGCCTCCCAGAGTGCAGGTTTGAGCCACTGTGCCTGACCTTGGAAATATCATTTTAATTATTGATCTTGAAAACCTTTCTAAAACATATTACCTCACCTATCAGTAAGTCTAAAAATGTAATTAAATAATTTCAAAATAATTCCAGTGTCTGTAATGATCTGGGTTAAGTATTTTTTTCAAAAATGAAAAACAAGATTTTCATTGCCTGAACTTTCATGTGGATGGTGTGGGAGTATATGGTATATGCTGCTAACTTCTTGCAGCATAGGAAAAACATATTTCTATAAGATTCATGTGGTAGATTTGATCTGGTCTCAGGAGAGTCACTTCTCAGGGACCATGATTTAGGTCAGAATTGGGAAAAGGAATGCTTCAAATCCTCCCCCCAAACAAAATCCTGAGACAATATTAATTCCCCAATTTAAAAAAAGATACTTTTCCAAAGATGTCTGCTTCCTAAGTATAGTCATATGCTGCATAATGACATCTTGGTTAATGACAGACTGCAAATACAATGGTGGTCCCATAAGATTATAACACCATTATGTACTTTTATTGTTTAGATACATTTAAGTAAATACTTACCATTGTGTTAGAACTGCCTAGGTTATTCAGTCCAGTGACATGCTGAACATGTTTGTAGCCTAGGAGTAATAGGCTGTACCATATGGCCTAAGTGTGTAGTAGGCTATACCCTCTAGGTTTGTGAAACTACACTCTATGTTGTTCGCACAATGACAAAATCACCTAAAGACACATTTCTCAGAATGTATACCCATTGTTAAGTGATGCACAACTGTACCTTATAACCTTAAGTTGGTACAATATAAATATACTTACCACTACTGAACTGTTTGCTTAAAAATGGCTAAGATGGTACATTTAATGTTATGTATTTTGTTAATGCCAAAGTAAAATAAAATACAATAAAATAACCACACACACCCCCTTAGGGGATAGTTAAGAAAAAATACCCCACCACTGAAAGTATAATCAAAGTAAAACCGGAAATTTATTTATTAGAAAAGCCTTAAAAATCTTTTCTCTGCAGTATTATTGTTGCAAACAATACTACCAATAACTAATGTTTATAGAACTCAAAATCTATGCTGTGTATAGTGTTAAGTGCATTACATATTCTAGAATGTAAGTCCCACAAAGAAAAAATTTGCTTTATTTTCTGTTTATTTTGTTTATTCTCTCCAGATCACATCATCATTCTGTACCCTATGCTGTGACCCAGAAGGCTGACCTCTACGGACTATTTTAACCAGGTTCCTATCACTCTGGCTTCTGGTTAGGTTCACCCAGTGAGAGGGACCAACAAGAGATTAGCGGGTAGGAGGGAGAGAAAGGTAGGATTTTTTATTTCCCCTGCTCTTCTACTGCTAGCCTACAATTTGGTGATGGTTAAGGCAACCCTGCTACTAATGGCCACCACAACTCCTATTGGGTGGTCCTCTCTCATAGCTATGATTATTCCCAGGTTCAGGTACCTTTGTCTCGTTTTGTTCCTCTGACCAAGAGGTAGTAATGGAATCTCACTGTTGAGAGTGCCTAAGTGCTTCAGATTCCTTTGCTGGTTTCCCATAACCTTGTCCAGATTTTGGAAATAGTCCCTGCATTAATCTTCTTTAGTCATCTTCTTTCCAGACATATTATTCTATCATTGCAAGGCCTAGAAAGTGTCTGGCACACATCTTTGCAAGATGAGCAGGTGTGCATTCCAGGGCTGAGCTGACATTGTACCATGTGTCCCAGGGAAACAGAGTACTGGTTGAGCTGAGACACCCTGTCCTACAGACCAAACAACTATGGTACCCTGCTTCCCTGGAGCTGGACTAGCCCCTTAGATTCTGAGCTGCTCCTTTCTCTGGGGAGTGGAGTTGTTGCTGGACTGTTCCCTGACACTTCCCTACCCTAGGGCCAAATGACAGCTGGGCTCTGCCATTCTGAGAAATTTACTGCCACTGCACCTGGCCTCCCAGAGTCAGATACTGCCAAGTCCCACCACTGAGGGGTCTAGAGTCATTACTACATGCTGCCTCATCCTCTGGGACATAAGTTGCCACTAAGCTCTGTTGGCATTGGTTTCTGAATTGTAGTCATAACCAGCTGCTCTGGCCCAAATCTCCAGAGCACCTCCTTTTACCCAGAGTTGGGCCAGTGCTTTGCTTTGTCCCCCAGGGGGAGAATCACAGCTAAACCTGGGCCCCGAGGGCCAAGCTGCTAAGAGGTACTTTAGAGTCACATATCCTGGCTCTGTAAACAACCTACCTGCATAAGTTAAAGTGCCAAAATAAGTCACGAGACACCAAGCTTAGGATTCTAGCCCCAGAGCTTCTCCAAGAACCTGTACTTAGAACCCAGTACTCCTGAAGCCACTTATAGGCTGTGTCAGACATGACACTAAGAAGGAGACCCTTGGCTAAATCTCCCCATTGCAGAGAAAACAAAATAGGAGGACCTCAAAAGCCCTCAGCACCAAGGACATTAACAACCTATGCTGCAGACATAAACTTCTACAACCTGGTTCACTGAGTAACATAGTTATTGCTGATGTTTAATGAAGCTGAAGAAGCTGTATGAAGACTATGTCACTGCACCTATTTAGAAATAGAGTCATTGTACCCTTCCTAACTGGCATACTAATACCTCACCACAGGTGAAAGGTTTTCTCTATGAGAGCCATTCTAGAAAGTTTGGAAGAGGTGCATAGACATCAGCACAGGGTCACAAAAAACATGAAAAAGCAAGGAAATATGACATCATCAAAGGAAACGAATATCTTTCTAGTAACAGACACCCCCAAAAAGAAAATCAGAGAACTGCTAGAAAAGGAATTCAAAATAATGGTGTTAAGGAAACTCAATGAAATGCAAGGAAACATACACAATTTCAGCAAAATCAAGGAAAATAATTCAGGAAATGAATGAGAAATTCAACAAAGAGACAGAATTTATAAAAAAGACTAAACAGGAACCATGCAAATAAAGAATTCAATGAATGAAATAAAAACACAACAGAGAGTTTCAACAGCAGATTTGATCAAGGAAAAGAAAGCATCTCCAAACTTGAGAATAGGTCATTTGAAATTACCCAAGGGGGAAAAAAAGAAATAAAAATGAAAAAGAGGAAGAAATCCTACAAGACTTATGAGACACCATTACGTGAGCAAATATTTGTGTTAGCAGAGTTCCAAAAGAGAGTTCCAAAAAAGAAGGGAAAAGGCATAGGAAACTTATATAACTTATATAATGAAATAATAACTGAAAAATTCCCACATCTGGCAGGAGATATGGACAGGAAGTTAAAAAATCCCAAATAGATTCAACCCCCAAAATCCTTTTCAAGGCATATTATACCCCAATTTTAAAAAGTCAAAAACAGAGATTTCTAAAAACAGCAAGAAAAAAGTAACAAGTCATATATAAAGGATTCTCCATTAGAATAACAGCAGATTTCGTCACAGACACATTAAGGTGTAGCAGGCAATGGGATAATATGTTGAAAGTGCTAAAATTAAGAAAAAATTGGCAGCAAAGAATAGTATATGCAGCAAAGCTATCCTTTGGAAATGAGAGAGAAATAAAGTCTTTCTTAGACAAGCAAGAACTGAGGGATTCATCACTGCTAGACTCGGTTACAAGAAATTCTCAAGGGAGTCCTGCATCTAGAAGAGAAAAGATGATAATTACTATCATGAAAACATGCAAAAGTATTTATTGGTAGAGCAGATATACAAAGGAGAAAGAGAAAAGAATCAAATGTTATCACTACAGAAAACTACCAAATCACAATGATAAACAATGAGAGGAAGGAAGGAACAAGGGTATACAAAGTAACCAGAAAACAGTTAACAAAATGACAGGAGTAAGTCCTTGCTTATCAATAATAATATTGAAGGTAGAAGCATTAAATCCCACATTTAAAAGAAAGACTGGCTGAATAGGTTAAGAAAAACACAACCCACCCATAAGCTGCCTATAAGAAACTCACTTCACGTGTACAAACATAAAGACTGAAAGTGAAGAGATGAAAAAAATATATTCAATGCAAAAAGAAACCAAAGTGAGCAGAAGTAGTTAAACTTATACAAGTTAAAACAGACCATAAATTAAAAAATTATAAAATGAGACAGAGAAGGTCTTATATAATGATAAAGAGATCAATTTAGCAGGAGAATGTGACAATTGTAAACATATATGTACCCAACACGGGAGCCCCCATATATACAAAGCAAATATTATTAGATCTAAAGGAAACAATAAGCCTGAGAAATATAGTGATAAAAATTAGAAAAATTAGCCAAGTGTGATAGCATATGCCTGTAGTCCTAGCTACTCAGGAGGCCGAGGCAGGAGGATTGCTTGAGCCCAGGAGTTCGAAGTTGCAGTGAGCTATGATGATGCCACTATACTCTACCTGGCCAACAGAGTAAGACTCTGTCTCAAAAACAAACACTACCACCATGACCAACAACAACAAAAAACTACACAAACCAACCAACCAAACAAACAAAAAACAACAAAAACATAAAAACAAAAATCCCCCAAATTATATAAATATGTGAAAATTCAACAACCTGCTCCTGAATAACCAGTGGATCAATGAAGAAATTAAGGAAATTAAAAAATTTCTTAAAACAAATGAAAACGGAAACACAACATATCAAAACCAATGGGATAGGCCGGGCACTGTGACTCACATCTGTAATCCTGGCACTCTGGAAGGCCGAGGCTGGAGGATCGCTCAAGGTCAGGAGTTCGAAACCAGTCTGAGCAAGAGCGAGACCCGTCTCTATTAAAAATAGAACGAAATTCACTGGCCAACTAAAAATATATAGAAAAAATTAGCCAGGCATGGTGGTGCATGCCTGTAGTTCCAGCTACTCAGGAGGCTGAGGCAGAGGATTGCTTGAGCCCAGGAGTTCGAGGTTGCTGTGAGCTAGGCTGACGCCATGGCACTCTAGCCTGGGCAACAGAGTAAGACTCTGTCTCAAAAAAAACAAAACAAAACAAAAAAACAAAAAAAAAAAACCCCACAAAAACCAATGAGATACAGAAAAAAGCAGTATTAAGAGGAAGTTTAGAGCAATAAATGCATACATCCAAATAAATAGAAAGATTTCAAATAAACAATGATGAATGTTAAGGAATTAGAAAAACGAGCACAAAACAAACGCACACAATTAGTGGAAGGAAAAAAATGGGAAAAATCAGAGCAGAAACAAAATTGAGACTAAAACATCAACGCAAAGTATCAGTGGAATGAAAGTTGGTTTTGTGAAAAGATAAAATTGACAAACCATTAGCTAGACTATCCACAACAACAACAAGAACAAAACCCAATTAAATAAAATCAGAGACAAAAAAGGAGGTACCACAGGAGGTTCTGTGGTACAACTGGTACCACAGAAATACAATGAACCTTTAAGGACTATTACAAAGAACTATGTTAACAAATTAGAAAACCTAGCAGAAATGGATAAATTCCTAGACACATACAACCTATCAAGATTGAACTAAGAAAAAACAGAAAACTTGAACACATCAATTATGAAAACCAGGATTGAATCTGTAATAAATCTTCCACCAAAGAAAAGCCCAGGACCTGATGACTTCACTGCTGAATCCTACTAAACACTTAAAGAAGAACTCATACCAATTCTTCTCAAACTCTTCCAGAAGATTTAAGAGGAAGGAATTCTTCCAAGTTACTCTGATACCAGAACTGAAAAGAATACAACAAAAAAAGAAAACTATGGGCTGATGAACATAGATGCAAAAATCCCATAGATGCGAAAACACTAGCCTGAATCTAGCAGCACAATAAAAATATCATTCACTATGATCAAGTGGGATTTATCCCAGGGATGCAAGGATGGTTCAACAGAAGCAAAATAAAAATGGTGATACATCACATCAACAGAATGAATTACAAAACCCATACGATCATCTCAATAGATACAGAAAAACATTTCATAAAATTCAACATCCCTTCAGGATAAAAACTCTGAATAAGTTAGGTATAGAAGCAACATACCTCAACATAATAAAGGCCATATATGACAAACCCAGAGCCAACATCATACTGAATGGGCAAGAGTTGAAACTTTTCCTCTTAGATCTGGAACAAGACAAGAATGCCCATTTTCACCACTTTTATTTAACATAATACTGGAAGTCCTAGCTAGTACAATTAGGCAAGAGAAAGAAATAATTGGAAATCTAAATTGTAAAAGAAGAAGTCAAATTGTACATTTTCAGATTTCATGATCTTATATATAAAAAACCTAAAATTTCTACCCCAAAACTTTTAGAACTGATACAAATTTAGCAAAGTTGCAGGATAGAAATCCAACATCCCCAAATCAGTAGCATTTCTATACATTAACAATCAACTAGCAAAAAAAGAAAATGAGAAAGCAATCCCATTTGCAATAGCTACAAAAATTAAAAATAAAAATAACCAAGGAGGTGTAAGATCTCTACAAGGAAAACTATAAACACTGAAGAAAGTAATTGAAGAGGTTACACTCACTCACATACACACACACACACAACAAATGAAAGTCATCCCATGTTCATGGCCTGGAAGAATTAATATTGTAAAAAATGACCATACTACCAAAAGTGATCTAAAGATTCGATGCAATCCCTATCAAAATATCAATGACATTCTTCATAGAGATAGAAAAAAAAAAAAACAAAAACCCTACAATTCATATGAAAGCACAAAAGACCCAGAATAGCCAAAACAATCCTGAGCAAAAAGGATAAAACTGGAGGAATCACAATACTGAACTGCAATAGTAACCAAAAGAGGATGGTATGAGCATAAGAACAGATACATAGACCAGTGGAAAAGAACAGAGAATCCAGAAACACATCCACATATTTACAGCTAACTGATTTTTCACAAAGGCAACAAGAACATTCACTGGGGGAGGGAAAGTCTCTTCAATAAATGGGTCTGGGAAAATTGGATATCTATATGTAGGAAAATAAAACTAGACCCTTATCTCTCACCATCTACAAAAATCAACTCAAAATGGATTAAACACTCAAATGTAGGACCAAAACTATGAAACTATTTGAAGAAAACACATAGGAAACACTTTTGGACATTGGTTGGGCCAATGATTTTATGGAGAAGAGCTTGAAGGTGTAGGCAACAAAGCAAAAATAGACAAATTAGATTCTATCAAACTAAAAGCTTCTGTACAGAAAAGGAAACATTCAAAACAGTGAAGCAACAGCCTGTGGAATGGCAGAAAATATTTGCAAATGATTTATCTGATAAGGGACTGATATCCAGAATATATAAGGATCTCAAACAACTCAACAGCAAAAAATCAAATAATCTGATTAAAGAATGGGCAAATGAGCTGAATAGACATCTCTCAAAAGAAGACATACAAATGACCAACAGGTTTATCCAAAATGTTCAATATCATTAATCATCAGGAAAATACAAATCAAAAGCACAATAAGATAACCTCTTACCTCCATTAGAATGACTGTTATAAAAAATTAAAAGATAAATGCTGGTAAGGATATGGAGAAAGGGAAACTGTGTACACTGTTGATGGGAATATAAATTATTACAGCCATTACAGAAAACAGTATGGAGGTTCCTCAAAAACTAAAAATGGAACTACCACATGATCCAGCAAGCCTACTAGTGGGTATATATCCAAAGGAAGGAAATCAGTGAGTTGAAGAGATATCTGCACTCCCATGTCTATTACAACAAAATTCACAATAGCCAAGATATGGAATCAATCCATTAGTCAATAGACTAATGGATAAAGAAAATGTGGTATATATACATAATGGAATACTATTTAGCTATAAAAAGAACAAAATTCTGTCATCTACAGCAACATGAATGAGCTTGGAGGACACTGTTAAGTGAAATAAGCCAGGCACAGAAAGATAAATTCTGCATGTTCTCACTCATGTAGAAGCTAAAAAAGTTCAATTTAAAGAAGTAAAGAGTAGAATACTGGTTCCCAGAAGCTGGAAAGGCTAAGGGGAGGTGAGGATAGGGAGAGACACAAAATTATAGCTAGATAGCATGTTCTTACTTATATGTGGAAGCTAAAAAAGTTGATCTCATATAAGTAAAGAGTAGAATAGTGATTACTAGTGGCAGGGATGGAGGGGTGGGAAATAGCTAAAAATTGGTTAACAGAAAAGTATAGCTAGATAAGAGAAATAAGTTCTCTTATTTCTCTATAATGCAACTATAATGAACAATTTATTGTATACTTTCCAGTAGTTAGAAGATTGCATTTTGAATGTTCCCAACCCAAAGAAATGGAAATGTTTGATGTGAACATGCTAATTACCCTGATTTGATCATTACATATTATGTACATGTATTGAAATATCACACTTTGCCCCATAAATATGTACAATTTTATGTGTCAATTAAAAATAATAATAAAGGAAACACCCCTCAAAAAAACCACATGTATACACACAAACACACACACACACACAAAGAAAACATAAAAAGAAAGTGTCTGGCACACAGTCAATAAACACATAGTCAATAAATATTTCCAGAATGAATGAACAAATATGCATTATCTCACCTTATCACAACAACTACATGAAATATAGATTCCTTCCAGGCTTACAACTTTAGCCTTCTCCCTGTTTTTTTCCCCACAGTTATTCACAGTAGCAGGAAAGAGATACTTGGAATTAGATCTGACATTGAGCTATGTACCTCATATCTCCTTATTTTGTTATATGAACAAAAGACATTCCAGGCTTATTCAAAGATGTTAAATATTAATGTAACTTTCCCACCAAAATAATCCTTAGGATTTATTTATTCATTTTTTTGAGACACGAGTCTTGCTCTGTTGCCCAGGCTAAGAGTGCCATGGTGTCAGTCTAGCTTATAGCAACCTCAAACTCCTGGGCTCAGGCAATCTTTCTGCCTCAGCCTCCCAAGTAGCTGGGGCTACAAGCATGCGCCACCATGCCTGGCTAATTTTTTCTATATACTTTTTAGTTGTTTGGCTAATTTCTTTCTATTTTTTTTACTGGAGATGGGGGTCTCGCTCTTGCTCAGGGTAGTCTCAAAGTCCTGACCTTGAGCGATCCTCCTGCCTCAGCCTCCCAGAGTGTTAGGATTACAGATGTGAGCCACTGCGCCTGGCCAATCCTTAGGATTTAAAATAAAAAGTTTAGGGTCCAGTGCATTTAAGAAATCTTAGATTTTCTGTTCCAGATACTAGTTATTTGTCTTGGACATCTCTTAATCCACTATACATGACCATTTTGCAGCACAGTGATTTTTGATGAAAAGCATTTAAAGTTTTGTTATGATAGATGCTTTTTTAATACAGATGTTAATGCCCAAACTATCTTCTGAGCCTGTGGAACAATAACATTTTATATAGACCTAAAGATATCTTTCTTTTGCTGAAAATGCCTTTTTGGCTAAGGTGGAGAGAAAACTTTAAACTGAATTTCAGGGAAGTTGCTTCTTAAACTGAATTGTGTTAGCCTAGAGCCCTGCCTCAATTTAGTCAGATTCAAGGTACAATATTCTGTAAATTTAAGTTTTATTGTGGTTGGACCTCCAATTTTCTCTATTCTTGGCTTAAACCAACTTTTAAGGGTTTTTTTTTTTTGGTGTGGTTATTAAATAAGAAATTTGGTTCTTCTATAAGATCAGCAATTCTAAATGTTTGGCGAAAGATTCCTATCAGCTCACATGTATTAAACCCAATATGAAAGATATTCTCAGATATATAAAAACACTTATTCATTTAGAGTTGACGTATAACCTGCAACTGAATCAAATCAACTGAAATGGTATATTCCAGCAAGCTGTGAAATACTGCCCTTAGATTGTTAAGAACAGTAGTTATTCTCTCCTTTGTATTTTTATTGATATTCCTTAGATGCTTTGTAGATGGTAAAAATACTAAAATCTTGACTTTTCATTAATAAATGTATTGAGCTGGATTTTTTGTGCTTTGCCTAATGGTAGCCCTTTATAATTCCATAATATTTTCTTTGAAAGTGTACAGTGCTAAACAGTGGAACAGTGCCAAACTATAAGTGATTTTAATGTCAAGTATTTTAGTACTCTAAAAAAACATTTTTAAATCACTGCCTAGTGTATACGATGGCATCCTAATGCTCAAGTGTATGCATCTTTAATAAGTAAGCAATTCAGCTCTTGTAAGATTTCTGAGATTTCTATAAAGTATGTGTGATCCATCAGTTATAGATAAAGGATATTATAGGTAATTTGAAGAAAAACACCTTTTTTACATAGTTTGTATCTTTTTCACATCAAACTTTTATAAAAACTTATAAAAAGTTAGAAACTGTTGTTTTAAGTTTCACAGTTGGAGGTTTTAACTAATAGTAAATAAGGCTACTCTTATTTACTGTAACCTATCCTTATGTATACTAGGCTGTGGCTACCACAACTATTTGCATTTCTCTAAGCAATCCATGCAACTTTTAAAAACACCTCTGGGTTTTGATTTACACTGTTCTCTTTACCCAGAACATCCCTTTCCCATTTCTGCTTTTGAAAACTCTGTTAGGCCCAGCTCCAATGTCATCTTCTTAACTCTCCTAGGGCGAAATGTTCAACATTCTCTTTGGTGCTCCATAAGCACTTGACGGATACCATTAGCTTAATACCTAATATGCTGTATTATATTTAGTTGTTTATACTCATCTCCTCCACTAGATGTAAACTAAGAATAGTAATTATGTCTTAATTTACTTTATACCCCCAGAACCTAGTATCTGGTACACGCAGTAGGTGTGCTTGATAAATGTTGGACAGACTCAGTTGAAGATCAGACAAATACTCCTTGAATAATTGCTATTTTGTAGCTTTGTAAAAAAAAAAAAAGGGATGCTTTAGATGTTCATTGCTTATGGACGTAGGTAGGTATCAGGAAGTCAAATAAGTTATGAGGTCATAAAATAAGTTATTTATAGAAAAGAATCAAGGCTAGGCATGGTGGCCTATACCTGTAGTCCCAGCACTCTAGGAGGCTGAGGTGGGAGGATCGCTTGAGCCCAAGAGTTTGAGATCAGCTTGGGCAACAGAGCGAGACCTTGTCTCTACAAAAAATAAAAAAAATCAGCTGAGTACGGTGGCACATGCCTTTAATCTCAGCTACTTGGGAGGCTGAGGTGGGAAGATCACTTGGGCCCAGGAGTTTGAGGTTGCAGTGACCTATCACCCACTACACTCTACCCTGGGTGACAGTGTGAGTCCCTGTCTCAAAAAAGAAAAAGAATCAAGACTAGCTGTTCTTTTTCTTTTTGTCAGGGAAATAGTCATGGGGAGTAAAGCTAGCCTGTGTGCAACATGGACAATGATCTACATCACTATAGTGCCAGCTTGTCTTCAGAGATCTGTATATGGGTCTTCTTAATTCTTGGATGCTAGAATGAGGTGTCTACGGTTACCACTATTGACACGATCCTTCTCCTATATATCTCCTTTACCCTTTTCTATTGTTGGTACATATGAAACTACATGCTAAGCCAAGGAAGAAAAGGCTTGGGACCGAGCTTTTGCCAAAACTGCCACCTTCATTTTTAAAAATTATTATTTATTTTTTTGCCAGCTTTATTTTTACATAGTGCTTATTGGTACTTGGTAGTAACAGTTAAGTATTCTATCCCAGGAAGAGAAAACCTTGAAGGGGAGCAGAAAGAAGAGGAGAGAAGTGCTTTGGTCTTTCTCTGGTTCTATTTAATAAGGTAGTTGCTCTTCTAACCAATCTTTATGACTCACTGGATTGACAGATGCTCTCTATTTCCTCTTAAACATAACAGTGGCCACAGCACTCTTTCTTCTCTTGTATACTTGTGAATTACTACTCCAGTAATCAATTGAATTTGTTCCCAAACTTGTTTGTGCCAGTTTGTGGCAAAAGTTGTTACTGAATATGTAATTTAAGTAAATATTATACATACCAATGATATATGAGTGTGAAAAGAGTTTTTTCCATAATAATTAAATAAAACCTTTTGAAAACTGCCATTAAAAATGCTGCTAAAAGGAAATGCTGTCAAATTAGGTGTTGGTGAAGCAACTGTAAAAGAGAATAAAACTATAATAAAAAATAAAATAGAATAAAACTATAATAAAAATCTAGAAGGATTCTATACTCTTGCAAATCCTAGAAAGGATTTGCAAGAGTCCTTAACTTTTTCTTCACTTTAAAGAAACCCAAACTGGAAATCACAGACAATGCCTTTTGGGCGTGGTTTATATAAGAAAGATCTGATAGAAATTCAAATATTAATAACATACTTATTAAAAGAGTAGCCTTGACACTCCATTATTGACAACTGTTCATTTATTTGTTAAATTTGTATTTATTTTGAAGATATAAAATAATTTCCCACTTTAACTGATTTTCAATTAAATGGCCAATTACTGTTTTCAAAAGTATTAAATAAAAAGACTTGTACTGTATTTTCATTATAGTCCACTGTTGCTTCATTTTTTAATAGAAATATATATATACCTGTTCCTTGGCTAGGTCCCAAATGAGAAAATTAATCTAAATAATTAGCTAGAGATGTTAAATAATGTGCTTCTTCTAAATTTCCCTGTTTGTAACACAAGTTGGAGAAAAGTCTGAGAAGACCATCTAGAAATTGTAGTTCTATTGAGAACACCATTTTTTTAATTTTGGAAAAAAGAATCACCTAGTAACAGGGCTGAAAATACTTGTGGGGCATGTCTGTGAGACATACCAACAACACTAAACTATATATTAGTAGATGTAGATCCTTGAAATTAGGAAATAATTCTTTTGGTTCTTATAGGAATCATCCTTCCATCTCTTTCATGACCTTCTGACTAATCCCCCTCTAAGATTTCTACTACACTGGTAGGAGAAGTTTAGAATTAGATGCGCAAAGTATGTGAAGCTGAAATCTTCAGTGCCTTTCAGGCCTATGAATCTCACCTGTTCACCAGCTTGGGATTCCCCAATGATGAAACGATCTCCTGGCCCATCAGCAGCTGTGAGATGGAGCAGAAACAAGAACAATCATTAGTATGGACCTATAGCAAGGAACAAGAACTTAGTATTGGAATTCTCAACTTTGACTCACATTATTTGATAAGGCTTCAGAGAAGTGAAATATTTTTTCTGATCTCCTAGACTTGATAATGGCTTTGTTACTACTGGTTTGATTGTTGGTTTCCACAACTCACACATACTGACAAGTGGTATTTTGCCCTTTGTTGGTTTCACTGGAGATGGTCTTCCTGTCACTCCAAATTTCCATACTTGTGCTTTTCTAATAAAAGGTTCTTTTAGCCTATCCTCCTAAATAAATGCCACTTTATCCATGTATATGTATGTTTGTATGTTTGATGTGTGATTGCACACTTATGGGTTATATATGGGTATATCACTTTGTACATATACATCCATATTTCCCCATTTTCTATAAAATTTTTAACTACTTCATACCATTTTCTTATTTATCTCCCAGTCTGGTTTTCATAATAACCAAGTGAAGTAGGAAGAAACATATATGCTTTTCTTCATTTGACAGTTGAAGGAAATAAGTTACAGAATGAAGGAAGTCAGGTAGAAAATAGGTTAAGTACCTCACACAAATTTTAGTTAGTGGTAAAGCTAGGACTAATACCCAGTCTCTTAATTCCCAGCACAGCTTTTTTTTTTTTTTTTTTTTTAAATAATGGATCAAAATGCCATTTCTGAATCAGAATGTATAGGTAGGGGTGCATCACATTTTCTATTGGCTGTTTATTTTTAAATTGGAAAAGAAAACATGTCCAGAACCAGGATGGAAAAAATTCTTATCGAATCTTATTTGTTCCTACAGTATAATAGTGGCTGGATGAAAAAATATTCTTGAAAATTCAAGAGGGTTTTCTTGACATATAATGTGGCTTTCAGACCAAAACTACTGACAAGGCAAGGTTTATCTAATTAATGAATTTTATGATCGTGACTGTGTCATCTGCATACAGCAGGGTTTGGGGCATACATACAGAAAACTTAACACCTTATTTATGAATATTTTAATTATATTTTCAGTCATACTGATAAATAATAAAAACATTTTCCTTCTTAAAAAGGGCATATGAAATTAATTGTTCCTTTATGTAACCACAAAGTGGTATTTTTTTCTCAAGGCTTATATAAAATACTGTTTATGATGAGTCACTTTCTTACACAGATGGCTTTGATCGTTAACCTGATGTGGAAAGGGACAAAAATTAACATTAGATCTCTTCTATCAATAGATGTTGTATCTGTGCTTTATAGATACTATCTCAGTTAATAAATTCTTGTCTTTCTTATGTTTTCTGGAATTCTATTATATTTTTCAGTGTTCATTTGTAAAAACTAGACGAGTTTTCCTGCAATACTATTTTTATTAAGCTACTCCCATGGGTTCTTTTAAAAAAACTTAAAAAAAAATTGAAACAAACATAGAAGATTTTAGAAAAATTGAAACAAACATATCCCTTCAACACTTAATCAACATTTTACCAGCCTTGTTTTATCTATCCCCCACTTATTTTTGCAGTCTTTCAAAGCAAATGATTTTCTTACTATAGAAAATGGAAACATCAATTATCTTTCACAGTTCCACACTAGCTGTATCTCAAATGAGAATAAACTTATTTTTAATTACTTCTCTAGTAGAGAAATACTTATCAGCTTACCCCCTCCCATAGCAACCTAAACATTTTATCTTTTTACTTCCTGCACGAGAGGGAAATTAGCATGGTTTTAGAGTAAAACAAAGGTGAATGTGAATCCTGGTTCTGCCTATTATTAGCTTCATGACTTTCAGCAAAATTATTAAACCTCTCTAACCTTCAATTTTCTTGTTGATAAAAATGGGGATAATCACACTTTTAAAATGTTACCTTTTAAACCTGTTCTTTCCTTTTATTCATTCAGTAAATTACTACTGAGTGTCTTTTATGCCCCAAGCGCCATACAAGGTACCAGAGACAGAGTAGGGACTAAAACTAGACATTGTTTCTATTTTAATGCAGTACCCATCAGTTATAAGGTTTTTTAAACTCTGGATCACAAATGGATGTAGGCTATGAAATCAATTAAAACACAATTTTAATTATAAACAATTTTAATAGAAATCATAATTGTTTAATGAAAAAGGATAGAAAATATATTTCTTCACACATGGTAAGGATGACTCTTCTTTCATGAAACTTGTTTTTACTTATATGTACATGTGTATGTACATTTATATGTATTGTATTATGTTATACACATGTGTGTATCACTGGCATGTGATACATAATGTATTTAATATATTTCTTCCCATGGGTGTGGTTAAAACAAAATTCTTGAAGCCACTGATACAGTGATGGAGACAGATATTAATCACATTAATGTGATTAATTCAAATAATCACATTAATGAATACATAAATAGAAATTAAGAAAACCACTCTAAGGAAAGGAACATGGTTTTATGAGAGTACACGATTAGTGAACTAACTGAAGGGTCAGGGAAAGCCTGATGAAAGGATTTTTGATTTGAATATGAAGGATGAGTAAGAGCTTAGTAGGGGTGTGGGGTATGTGAGGGGAAGGGGGGTATGGGTGGAAGATGGAGAGAGGGAAAAGAGAAAGACAGGAAGTGGAAATGCTCCATTATTATGTATAAAAAGAAGACTATATGCAGAGACCTCTGGTTCATGTCTTCCTCACACTTTATAATGTAGCCATTCTTAACTTTTAGTACTGTAGTTCCCTGAGAGTACCAAGAAGATTCATATTTTATCTCCATGACATATACTACTTCTACTAAAGTATTCTTTTATTTTTTAAATTTAATACAATTTAATTTTTTATTTCAGAAAGTATCCTTTTCTTATTCTTGCCTTCTGATTAGACTTTTTAACTTTTAAGACTCTGCTGAAGGATCACCTTCTCTATGTTGTTATATCTAACTCCCCTTCCCTTAAGAGTTACCTATATCCTCTTTTGTTTCCCCAGTATAGCCTGAAATAACTCTAAAATGTATTTGCAAGCCAGGCGCAATGGCACAAACCATGAGTCCCAGCTACTCAAAAGGCTGAGGCATGAGGATCACTGGAGCCCAGGAGTTTGAGACTAGTCTGGGCAACATGTGAGAACTCATTTCCAAAAACAAGATGTATTTGTAGTTATTTGCTTATGTGTCTTAGGAGAATCTCTAGCACTTGCTGTACAATAGGTATTAAATATATGTTCAATATGTCAAGTATTCAAAATGTTCCATAAATGAATGAGTGTGGTTCCTAAGAATTTTTTCGGAAAGATATATGAATGAAAAATAAATAATATTTTCCAAACCAAAATTCCATATTTGCTATATATATATTCCTGCAGATCCAAGTATATTTTCTTAAAAACTTGAACAAACATTCGCCATTTTAAGATTATTTGGAGGCTGGGTGTGGTGGCTCACGCCTATAATCCTAGCACTCTGGGAGGTTAAGGTGGGAGGATGGCTTGAGGTCAGGAGTTTGAGACCAGCCTCAGCAAGAGCAAGACACTATCTCTACCAATAGAAAGAAATTAGTCGGACAACTAAAAATAGAAAAAAATGCCTGTAGTCCCAGCTACTCGGGAGGCTGAGGCAGGAGGATTGCTTGAGCCCAGGAGTTTGAGGTTGCTGTGAGCTAGGCTGACACCATGGCACTCTAGCCTGGGCAACAGAGTGAGACTTTGTCTCAAAAAATAAATAAATAAAAATAAAGAATATTTAGAAACTCTGCTTTAATTCTATATAACTTATATTATGTCATTATTCTGTTTAGCAGAGTGCCTAGTTCATTGTTGATGCTCAATAAATATTTGTTAAAAGAATAAAGAAATTAATTTGGCATTCTAATAATAATTAGTTGGGAAGTTTGCAAAATGACTTATTACTATTGGGCTATATAAATTTTCTTAAATAATTTCATAAATGTGTATATTTTATCTAGATTACGAGCTCCTTCAAAGTAGGGATTGCTACTTTTATTTCTTTTTTGAAATCCTCTGCTGTTCAATCTTCCTCATTTCTCCTGTTCCCCTCCACATGCACATATATGCAAAATGCTTTTATCAGTATTCTGCACAAATGCTCTAAATAAATGTCACTGAACAGTGAGTGGCTGGTGATCATCTGTAGCAGTATAGGAGCAAGCCTGTATAGAGTCTCAGGGAGGTCAATATGTGAAGAGCTTTTAAGTGATTCTAAGGAGCAAGGTCCTCTTTTTATCAGGGAAGGTATACCAACTGGGGAGAGAATATGTGCCCGCTTAAACTATGTTCTCTAGCTTTCCCTGAACCTTTCTATCTGACAAATGTGTCTCTATATTGTGGGCCAAGGAAGGCTTAGTCAACCAATAATATAGAAGGTTCTTGGTACCAACAGAGGAGTCATTTTTATTATTTCCTTTATAACAGTATTTCCCAACCTTTAATGTGCCTACAAATCATCTGGAGATCTTATTAAAATAGAAATTCTGATTCAGTAGGTCTGGGATAAGGCCTGAGATTCTACATTTCTAACAAGCTAATGTTGATGCTGCTGGTCCATAGACTACCCTTTATGAGGAGCAGAGCACTATAAGATCGAACTGAATATATACAAATTCAAACTAAGAAAATTTAAAGAAAAAAATTAGTGAACCACAGAAGTATTGCTTTTGACTTAACACCAAGGCTTATCTTATAAGACAGAAAAATAATTGTCAATTCATCTAACTTGCTGATACAGTCATGCATCACTTAACGAGGGGCATATGTTCTGAGGAATACATCAGTAGGAAATTTTGCTGTGCGAACATCATAGTGTATACTTACCCAAACCTACATGGTATAGCTTACTACATCCCTAGGCTATATGGCATAGCCTATTGCTCCTAGTCTACAAATCTGAACAACATGTTACTCTACTGAATACTGTAGGAAATTGTAATAAAGTGGATACATATTTGTGTATCTAAACATATCTAACGATAGGAAAGGTATGCCTTGCACTATGTGACCTTATGATGACTACAATGTCACTAGGTGATAGAAATTTTTCAGCTCCATTATAATCTTATGGGACTATTGTTGTATATGTGGCCCATTGTTGACTGAAACATCATTATGTGGTACATGACTATATTTATTTTAAAATATCTATTAAAGAGAGAGGTTTTTAAAAAAGTTGCCATTTTTAAGATGAATTCTATAAGTTTGAGTGGGAGGGATCAGAAGTAGAGGCATGATGGCACACGAACCTAAAGCTTGGAAAGAAATAAAGTAAACCACAGTATGCCACTAGAAAAGATGGATGGATTCCAAGGATTTCTGTAAAGACTTAGAATCTTTTGTCCCCTCCCTAATTCTGACATATCTGCTAATGAGTTTTCTTTTTTGCTTTGTAACTGTAGAATTTAATTTGAAGAAAGTGATAAAAGTAATATAAACCAAACCCTAACAGCAAATTCATTATGTAAGCAATTCATAATGCTTAATGCTAAACCCTGAAACTGTTCCCTCTTCTTCCTTCTTTTGTTAATGTTGTTAATCTAGAAAATACTTTTAGTCTTATTCTATTTATTTGAAGATTTTTGGTTATATTATTTGATATAAAATTGATACCACTATATAACTATTCATTGTAGCAATGTATACAGACAATGACATCCCCAAACCATTTGCCATAGAATTATTCTTCATTTTCTAGCCATATGTGATCTCTCTTTAAGCCTCTTGAAACACCATATAGCTATTCATTTATTTTCGATAATAAAGGGTCTCATCATTTCCATGTTAAGGCTTAATAAAATGAGGCCTTTATATATGGCATAACTTTCTGAGATCCTAGGAAATATTTTTGACAAAGTTTGAATAAGGTGGGGGAATAATAATTTGTCTACTCTGCTCATGGAACTAAGACTGGATGCTAGGCACAAGGCAATACTATTTATGTGTATACTAAAATTAAGATTAGGAGGGGTGGAGGACAGAAAGGTAACAAGAGAAGGTGACAAGCCTGGAATAAGAGGATCAATATCTGCTGCAATCATACTGAGGAATTAAATTAGGTAAATTATTTGGAATTTCAAATATTCTCACTTTTCTTATGGAAAGCAAGGAGTTGAACATAGGATAGATAAGTAAGAAGACATTTGGTATTCTTTACCATCGTCTTCCAGGGGAAAATGCATATTAATTGTTAGTATTGGGAAAGGAGGCATTATTTCCTTAAATGTGTATTTTAAACTTTTTGGAATTAAATAAAATTAATTATTACAAATTATCTACCTACTTACATGAATAATACTCCTATATCATGAGGCTCTCTTCTTCATCAAAAGTATTCTATACCAGAAGGCAATCATAGGCTGTCAAATGAGTTGGAGAACCAGCTATAGCCAAAGAGGATTTAAATGGACACAGCAGAAACCCTGAAACATGATTATTATTAAAATAATATGAATTAGCTCTAAATCAAAATGGCTGTGGACTATCTATATTGAATTGTTTGGGTTAAACCTACAAAATGTTAACAGTGGCCAAGGAGTGAGATAATGAGTAATTTTAAAATGTTCTTTTTGATTTTTGGTATTTTCAGTCAGAATGTAAAAAAGAAAAACACTTAAAAATTCACTTTACCCAAATGGATTTCTCTGAATATATCCTTTTAGAACTGTATGTTACTCATTGTTCTTAAAATAATTCCTGGCTTGTTCAAAATACTCCCTTTTTCTAAATGATCTCAAAACAAGTTCTAAAGGGATAAGCCTTTCAAATTGAACTTTTTCAAGAGAGCTGAATTCAAGATTCTGGGATATTTTTGCCTTTATAAATATCTAAGAAGAAATTGTTAGATAATGGGCACCACATCTATACAGGAGGGTGTAGATGCATCAAAAGGAGAATGATTAGCTTAATCAGTGTGAAGGGTGAAATAAAATTCAAAAACATGAAGAATAAAAATATTGTACTGATTCTAATTGTTAATATGCCACTTTCATTTTTTCTCTACTTTTATCGTTCAAATTCACTCCCTTCTGAATGCAGATTTAGGTTTATTAGGTTATAGGTCCTCCTATTATTTATATCATCCTCAATTGATTCCTGCCTTCTTTACATTTTATTCTATTGTTTTAAGCTGTTTCTACTTATTTCTTATTTTCTTAGTCATTTTATTACTGTCTTGATTTTTCAACCCACATACCTTAAAGTAAGTGCTCTTCCAACTGGTTTGGAGTTTTATCCCACATGTTTCTGAAGGATACTGGCTAATGCTTAGTGATCCAGAGCAAGTTAGCAATCTCTTTACACCTAGAGGGTTAGCAATGCTCACGAGTGCCACTGGTTATTACTGGAAAGCCTAAGGCAAAGGCAGAGGAGAAGAAAAAAGGGAAAATAAAGGGACTGGGGAGTAAAGGAAGACAGGGGTAGAGAGAAGGAGGTACTTGAAGTAGAGTGTGGTAGAGAGCCACAACAACTGCCTCAAGGATATTCTTTACCAAAATACTGCCTGGGATGGTATTATAACACAGAAGAGAGGAATGAATGCATTTATCATCAAAGAAATGAAAATCCCCTTAATTACTGAATATGATAAAGAGGATTTTTGGGATTCATAGAGTTTATCTTCCTGAATTACAGAAAAAGTTGAGGAGGCGTAAACTGAAAAATTCATTATGGTTATAATACCATGTGTCTTTGTCTACTAAAGACACTAGCCATTCCTACTTTGAAATTTTACCATATCTGCAATGGTTATCTGTTATGTCTCTGTTATATGTTACATATCTTAGAGAACTAGTAACACTTTGCAAGAAAGAAATAATGTGAATCAGCTGCATGGTAGATAATCTCTTAGACTTTTTATTAATATAAGATGCCATTTTAGATTTTTTGATGAAATAACTAAAAATAATATCATTCTAAAATGAAAGAATAAATAAGATATTAAATGGTAATTTTACATAATTTTTGTTTTGTCAGATTGTACAGTAGCAGAAAGGCTCTTTTATGGCACATGTAGGCTAATTGCTCTTTTTGGCAACAAGAAAAGCTAACAACAACAGCTTCTTTTTATTGAGCTGCTGCTACCTCATGTAAAAATCACAGAACATTTGGTTTGGGAATAATTCTGCCTCAAATTCCCTCTACTTTATATTACCAAGAATATAAAAAAACAATAGACTTTTTTGTCTTTGGTATTTCATCTGCTGTAGTTGTTTGCTCTATTTTGGAAGTAAGAATTCTTTGTCATTTTATAGTAATCCTATATGGCTATAAATTATATGATCAAAACAGAATTTACTTTTTAGATGGGTAATAAGAAACAAGAAGAGCCAATGAAACCATCAGAAAAATAAAATAATTTTCTTTCTGGACAATATTTATTCAAAGAACATTGTAGAAGGAATGAATTTGGTAGAAAAAAAACGTAAGAGCCAGTGAGGATTGCTATTTATGTTTTAGCTTTGCCAGAAGTACTCTAGTGATATCAAGCTGAATGAGGTAAATGCAAGATAGTCTTCCTAAGAAAGAATACACTAATTGAAATTAAAACATAAGACCACTCTCCCCATCATTTTATTTACACAGAATATGAAGAGTAACAATTCAGATAAATGTTATCCATTTTCTAAGATGGTCTAAGGAAAATGTTTATAATAATAATGATGATAATAATAGTTACTATCAATAAACATTTAAAAAAACAATTACTGAGTGTTTGTGTGTGTGCGTGTGCGCCAGATACTTTATTAAGGCTTTATATGGTCTCATTTTATTCTCACAACAATCTGTTGGGGTGAGTGTTGTTAAAATTATTGCAATTTTACAGATGAGAAAACTGAGGCTCAAAAATTTGAGTGATTTGCTCAAAGTTACACAGATGGAACCAGTACTAGAACCCACATCGCTTGAACTTTGCTCAAAGCCCATAGCCTTCATGATTTGCTATACTGTCTTCAACATAAAAAGATACAGTTAAGAGATGGTGATGGAACATGGAGGAGATAAATAAATGTATTTAATTATAAGAAAAAGGAAATTACAGGTTTAGTATCCCTTATCCAAATGCTTGGGACCAGAAGTCTTTTGGATTTTGAATTTTAGAATATTTGCATATACATAATGAGATATCTTAGGCATAAGGACCAAGTCTAAACACAAAATTTATTTATGTTTTATATACACTTTATACACATAACCTGAAGGTAATTTGATATGATAGTTTAAATAATTTTGTACATGAAACAAAGTTTTGACTGTTTTAGCTGTGACTTATTACACAAGGTCAGGTGTAAAGTTTTCCATTTGTAGCGCCATGTTGGTGCTCAAAAAATTTCATATTGGAGAATTTTGGATTCCATATTTTTGGATTAGGGATGCTTAACCTATATTTCAATGGCTAGATGTAGTTAAAAAAAGCAAAAACAAAACCAAGCAAGAGACTCCATAACTGACCATTAAAAAGGAATTGGCATTCTTAATAGCTCTGATAAGCTGAAAACTATTTTTTTGGTATTTCTTCACAGATGTCAGCCTTGGGTTAATAACCAATGACATTAATAACAATGTATTGTGGTTTGCAAATCACTAAGAGAGTAGATTTTAAATCTTCTTAGTACAAAAAATGATAAATATGTGAGTTAATACACATGTTAATTAGTTCAACTGAACAATTCCACAATGTATACATATTTCAAAACATCTTATTTGTACATATCAAAACAAAAACAATACCAGTTACTAGCAATTCAGTTGAATTTCCATTCTGGGTTCTAAGATTGGACTTTAGGCAGGCCAATGCTATTTATCATTTGCTTTTAAGCTTTATGTAATCTCAGACATCTTTGAGGGATTGAGCTGCTGGTACTATCTGGGGCTCCAGAACTTTGAAATATGGCACCTTTCAGTGAATTGGAGGGTTCCCTCATGCTTGCTTTTCTTGAAACTCTTTTTTTTTTTTTTTGAGACAGAGTCTCGCTTTGTTGTCCAGCCAGGCTAGAGTGAGTGCCATGGCGTCAGCCTAGCTCACAGCAACCTCAAACTCCTGGGGTCAAGCAATCCTGCTGCCTCAGCCTCCCGAGTAGCTATGAATACAGGCATGTGCCACCATGCCCGGCTAATTTTTTCTATATGTATTAGTTGGCCAATTAATTTCTTTCTATTTATAGTAGAGACGGGTCTCGCTCTTGCTCAGGCTGGTTTCAAACTCCTGACCTCAAGCAATCCGCCCGCCTCGGCCTCCCAGAGTGCTAGGATTACAGGCGTGAGCCACCGCGCCCGGCCTCTTGAAACTCTTTATTGATGTTTGAACTTAAACCAGGAGAACAGACTACTTCACTTATTCCCTGTGGGGGTAATCTATTCTTTTTTCTGGGATCACATAGATGTTTTCAACTAGAAAACATTTGGAAAACTTCCAGACCACCACTGTTTGCTATCTGGCATATATAGGTGCCAAAAGAATTAAAACAAATAAAATAGAAAAATAAAAAAACCCTAGTACAGTGTTTTTATTTAATCCCTACATATTTATTTGTAAGTAAGAATTTTCATGTAACTATAGTACTTTAACTGAAAAGTTTTCATCAAGTTTGTGCCAGAAAATACAAAGGTGTAGATTAACACAGTTATCTGTGAATGGAGTTATTCTCACAACCGTGGGGAAAGATATGTAACAGTTGATGGGTGCCTGGGCTGAGCCAAAAAAATCTTAAAAATCACAATGTGAGTCTGATAATACTCAAGAAAACCAAAATATTTACCTCGGACAGCATAACCATCTTTTACTGATGCTGGGAAGGGGGGTAGGTTGTCTTTTGCATATACATCTTGAGCAAGGACTCTCCCCATTCCATCTAAAGGAAGAGAAAAGAAGGAAAATGTAAATATTGGGAGCAATGGGGTGAGCAGGCAGTCATAGACAAGATGGGCAAGAGTGCTTGTCTGACACAGCTTCTAAATGGGCTCAATCAGACTTCTTGGTATTTGCCCCAAGGAATAGGAGACAGAAAGAAGAGATACATCCTGGTGCCTGAAATAAAAGATTATATTCAGTAAATTCATATTAAAACTTGCAAAGATTATTTGAATGAGTTGCTATATAGTCATTAAAGATGTGTTCACTTGATGTTTCATTAATCTTTTAACAATTTAAATATAATTTTCTTTAAAAGGAAAGCCATATCTTCAAGATTTTCATATCCATTGACGCAGTAGTTTCACTTCTAGAAATGTTCCCTAGGAAAACTGATAAGATCTTTATGTCCTCGTTTATTTCAGAGTTGATTACATTAGTAAAAAAGGGAGAAAGAAACCAAAAGATCAATAATATTAATATAAGATATTTAAATAAACAATGATCTATGCTTAGGATAAAATGTTATGCAGGCTAAAGTAATATTTATGAAGATATTCATCAACATAGGAAAATTCTTTGATATATATTTTAAAAACATGCAAATTTGAATATGCAATATATAATCTTAACTATGTTAAGATGTGTACATATCAATAGAAAAGATGGAAAGAATACATACAAAAATATAAAGTATTTGTTACTTCAGAATGTTAGAATTGTTTATGATTTTTATTCCTTAGCTATACTTTTCTGAATATTTCCAAGTTTTCTACAATGAGCACATCATTTTTATTTTATCATAAAGTTTTTTTTCCTCATAAACAGAAATGTAAAAAACAGGAAGGACCTTCCCAATCATTCCATAGGACTGCTAGCCTTTGATTTTTAGGTTCATTAACTTAAATGATTTAGTGACTATAAGAGCACCAGTAACCTTTCATGTGAAGTCGGTATTCAAACTACTCTGGATGACAATCACTTTTGGCTCAGGAATTTGAATTAGTGTTAGCAAGAACAGTTTCAAGAATCATGACCAATTCCTTAAATCCTCTAGTCAGAACCTATCTTTATTATTAACTTAAAAAAGGAAAAGAAAATAGGAGGTAAAAGAGAGGAAGAAGAGGAAGGAAAAAAATCAAGCTAATAAGTAATACAGGACTTGATTTATGTAAGGTATTTGCGTAATTTAGAAAACTTCATTGTTTCCAGAGCTGGAGAAGTGAGTCTGTATTCTGGGCTTTGACCTACTTAGCCACTGATTTCTAGATCCTAGGACCTAAAAGTAAGTACAGAGAGATTTCTTTTCTTTTTTTTTAATACATACATACATACATATAAATCCTGCCTCAGGTTTACTCATACAAATAGTATAAGAGGGCCCCAGCCCCATACAGGCAGTAGTCCTTTTGTCCTTATGTTGGCTGACAGAGGCTTCTACTCTGGAGCCCTCATGGGAGCCTGGGTACCTCTGGGAGTCTGAGCTGGAATTGGAACTGAACTTGGAGCTGCAGCTGAACCAGGACTGGGCCTTGGTTTGATCCTTGGCCTCTGGCCACAGAGCCTGAGACCCTTGGCAATGCATGCACAAGCATACTTCTCAAGCTTGGGGTGGTAAATGTAGGCAAGTTGATTGAGCTTGCAGCTTATGCTCTTTGAGATCTTGGGCTTAACCTCCTTGGGCTTTATGAGGGCCTTGATAGCTTCAGAGCGTGCACTCATGGCCTTGGCGTTGTTGGTCTGCATCTTCTTTAGGCCCTTCTTGTGTTCTTGGCAAAGTACATGTTCCTCAGGAACTTGGGGTCCACTCCCTTAAGAGATTTATATCTTTGTGATAGGGGTTTCTTGATGCCATATCTGTACCACTTTTAGGACTGGTTGTGTGTGGTGTGGTTCTTGGACTTGGCCATGTCTACACCATAATCTGTGGCTGTCAAAGAGCGTCCAGAGAGATTTTTAATTTTGTACTGGAATCCATAGCTATAGTGATACTGAATCTTTCCTTTTGACACCTGAATTTGAAAGGAGAACTTAGCAGATTCTAGCTTCAGACACTCAGGAGGTTGAGCTATTTTGGAGCTATCCTGGAGCTTTGCACCATGCTTTGCGACCAGAGGGTCTGGTGTGTATATAACATTGACTCACAAATGAACCTGAGGTATAAGGTATATAAGGTAGTCACTGGTAGGGAGGCCCATAGTGGCCTGGATCATAATAAACCTCCTAGGATGGCTCCTTATCTGGAATTAATCTGGCCTTGGGTGGCAGATCAAATATAAGCTTTACACCAGCTCAAATCATAAGAGAATGACTTTACTGGGATTTTGAATAGTTCACTAACTGTGATTAACAATCAAAGATCACACAAGGGATGAGTTTTTCTGGCAGCTGGCCACATTAATCTAGTAAATGTTTATTAACATTTTATTAATATAAATTACTAAATAACATCACACATCTCATTGAATCCAACAAAAATCTAATAAGGTATTATTATGTTCATTTCACAGACAAAAAAAGAGAGGTCTAAACAGGGTAAGTCACTTCACTTAAGGCCATATATTTCATAGGTGGCTAAGATAGGATTAAAAATTTAGATCTTAGAACTTTTAAGTCATACCACTATAGCAATAACTACTACTGCTCATGTTCCTTCTACCTACTGCTCTTCTTAGATTTCCCTTACATTTAAAAAGTTACAAGGCAGTTCCTCAAACAATTAAACTTATAATTATCATATGAACCAGCAATTCCACTTATGGGTATATATCGAAAAGGATTGAAAGTAGAGACTTGAACACACATTTGTATTCTCACATTCATAACAGTAACATTCATTACTATAGTAATCAATTCATAGTAATCAATTCTCACATTCATAACAGTAACATTCATTACTATTCATAGTAATCAATGATGTAAGCAACTCAAGTATCCATTAACAGATGAATTAATAAGGAAAATGTGGTCTATATATACAGAAATATTATTCAGCCTTGAAAAGGAAATTCTGATATATATTACAACATGGACAATCTTTGAAGACATTATGCTAAGTGAAATAAACTAATGACAAAAGGATAAACATTGTATGATTTCACTTATATGAGGTACCCAGTGTAGTCAAAATCATAGAGACAGAAAGTAGAATGGTGATGGCCAGCGGGTGAGGGGAGGAGTGTTTAATGGGGAGTTAGTGTTTAATGAGTATAGAGTTTCAGTTTGGGAAGACCAAAAAGTCCTGGAGATGGATGGTGGTGATGATTACAGAACAATGTGAATGTACTTCATGCCATTGAACTATACACCTATAAATGGTTAAAATGTTAAGTTTTATGTTACATAAATGTTATCACCACAAAAAGCAACAAAAAAGTCTACAAAGAACTGTTGGCCATAAGTGTCCATAGTTAGCACAGTCATTTTCCCATCCTAAGTCCTGGTCAGTAGCAAGACAGAAAGACACTCAGCATGGGTCTCTTTATTCTTATATTCTAAGAAGACAAGGGCTTCAAACTTACTAATAGGTGCTAAGTTTGAAAGACTGTTGATACAGACAGCTGTAGGTTTCATAATGGCTTAAAATGTAAATGAATGATTTAATGCAATGCGCTGAGGACAGGAATAATGACTATCTTCTGCTTTTGCAAGATTTTGATACATGGAAGTATTAGGTTGGTGCAAAAGTAATTGCGGTTTTAGCCATTGTTGAAATTTACCATTTGCTATTGGAATACATTCTTAAATAAATGTGGTTATGTTATACATCATTTTAATGTACATTTCTCACTTTGTTTTTTTGCTAATGACTTATTACTTGCTGTTTATTTTGTATTTATTTTAGACTATGGAAATGATGTTAGACAGAAAGCAAATTTAAGCGATTTTCTTCTTATTCGAATTCAAAATGAGTCGTAAAGCAGCAAAGACAACTTGCAACATCAACAATACATTTGGCTCAGGAACTGCAGTGATGGTTCAAGAAGTTTTGCAAGAGTTGAGAGCCTTGAAGATGAGAAGTGCAGTGGCCGATCATGGGAAGTTGACAACGACCAGTTGAGAGCAATCATTAAAGCTGATTCTTTTAAAACCACATGAGAAGTTGCCAAAGAACTCAACGCTGTTGACCATTCTATGGTTGTTTGGCATTTGAAGCAAATTGGAAAGGTGAAAAAGTCCAATAAGTGGATGCCTCATGAGCTGACTGAAAATAAAAAAAATATTGTTTTGAGGTGTCATCTTTTCTTATTGTATGCAATAGCAATGAACCATTTCTTGATTGGATTGTGATGTATGATGAAAAGTAGGTTTTATATGACAACTGGTAATGACTAGCTCAGTGGTTGGACCAAGAAGAAGCTCCAAAGCAGTTCCCAAAGCCAAATTTGCAACAGAAAAAGTCATGGTCACTGTTTGGTGGTCTGCTGCCAGTCTAATCCACTACAGCTTTCTGAATCCCAGTGAAACTACTGCATCTGAGAAGTATGCCCAACAAATTGATAGATGCACTGAAAACTGCAACACTGGCAGCTGGCACTGGTTAGTAGAAAGGGCTCAATTCTCCACGACAACACCTAACTGCACGTAGCACAGCCAACAATTCAGAAGTTGAATGAATTGGGCAACGAAGTCTTGCCTCATCCACCATATTTCACTTGATCTCTCGCCAACCTACTACCACTTCTTCAAGCATCTTGACAACTTTTATTTATTTATTTATTTGAGACAGAGTCTCGCTTTGTTGCCCCGGCTAGAGTGAGTGCCATGGCGTCAGCCTAGCTCACAGCAACCTCCAACTCCTAGGCTCAAGCGATCCTCCTGCCTCAGCCTCCCGAGTAGCTGGGACTACAGGCATGCGTCACCATGCCCGGCTAATTTTTTCTATATATATTAGTTGGCCAATTAATTTCTTTCTATTTATACTAGAAATGGGGTCTCGCTCTTGCTCAGGCTGGTTTTGAACTCGTGACCTCGAGCTATCCGCCCGCCTCGGCCTCCTAGAGTGCTAGGATTACAGGCGTGAGCCACTGCATCCGGCCTTGACAACTTTTTACAGGGAAAACACTTCTACAACCAGCAGGATGCATAAAATGCTTTCCAAGTGTTTGTCGAATCCCGTGGATTTTTATGCTATGGGAATAAACAAACATTTCTCATTGGCAAAAATGTGTTGATTGTAATGGTTTCTATTTTGATTAATGGAGATGTGTTTGAGCCTAGTTATGATTTAAAATTTGTGGTCCGAAACCACAATTACTTTTGTACCAACCTAATGGAAGGAAGTTTACTAAGGTCTGTCAGGAATAGAGGAAGAGTGTGGTAGGTAACAGAATGTTGAAAGAGAAAGATACTACCCAAGACTTCCTAACATAAAACATTGACATAAGTCCACCTACTGTTATTGACTATAAGTTCCTCAAAAGTTTACTTATGTCCATTGTGACAGCACTGATACTGCAACATTTAAAAACCACCATCATACCTAATCTTTGTGAGAAGTTACCGAAAGATCTTTTTCACCTAGTAACTATTCACTGTGCTCACCAAAATAGGTGCAAAAGCAGTCTTGATACATATACCTATTCTGGCCAAATGACCATTGGTAGGAACAATACTAGCTAAGGTCAAGGATTAAGGGGGCCACTAGGAAAGATGAAGCACGTACAGAATTGAGTCTCTAGATCATCATTATTTTTTACAAAAACCTCTAAAATGAAGTACAAGGATATCTTGGAAATATTGTGGGTTTAGTTCAAGACCACTGCCATAAAGTGAATATCTCAATAAAGTGACTCAGACAAATATTTTGGTTTCCCAGTACATTTACACCATTCTGTAGTCTATTAAGTACACGATGGCATTATGTCTAAAAAGAACAACATATAAACCTTAATTAGAAAATATTTTATTGCTTAAAAAATGCTAATGATCTTCCGAGTCTTCAGTGTGTCATAATTGTTTTGCTGGTGGAGAGTCTTGCCTCCATGTTGATGGCTGCTGATTGATTAGGGTGTTGGTTGCTGAAGGTTAGGGTGGCTGTGGCAATTTCTTAAAATAAGGCAGCAATGAAGTTTGATGCACTGATTGACGCTTCCTTTCAAAAGAGATTTCTCTGTAGCATGCGATGCTGTTTGATGGCATTTAACCTACAGAACTTTCAAAATTGGAGTCAATTCCCTGCTTTATTAACCACGTTTATATAACATTCTAAATTCTTTGTTGCCATTTCAAAATTGTTCAGACTGTCTTCACCAGAAGTAGATTCTATCTCAAGAAACCCTGCTTTTTGCTCATCCATAAGAAGCATCTGTGATAGTTTTATAAGATTACAGCAATTCAGTCATATCTTTAGGCTCCCCTTTTAATTCTGATTCTCTTGCTATTTCTACCACATCTCCAGTTACTTTCTCCATTGAGGCCTTGAACCCCTCAAAATTATCCATGATGGTTGCAATCAGCTTTTTCTAAATGCCTGTTAATGTTGATATTTTGCCCTCCTCCCATGAATCATAAATGTTCTGAATGGCATCAAGAATGGTGAATCCTTTCCAAAAGGTTTTCAATTGACTTTGCTTGGATCCATCAGAGGAATAGCTATAGTTTTACGAAATGTATTTCTTAAATAATAATACTTGAAAGTCAAAGGTGCTTCTTAATCTATGGGCTGCATAATGGATGTTGTGTGAGTGGGTATGAAAACAACATTAATCTCCTGTACATCTCTACTAGAGCTCTTAGATGACCAGGTGCATTGTCAGTAAGCAATAATATTCTGAAAGGAACCTTTTTTTTCTGACCAGTAGGTCTCAACAGTGGGCTTAAAATACTCAGTAAACCATGATATAAACAGATATGCTGTCATCTAGGCTTTGTTTTTCCATTTACAGAACATAGGCAGCATAGACTTAGCAAAATTCTTAAGGGTCTAGGATTTTTGGAATGGAAAATGAGCACTGGCTTCAATTTAAAGTTACCAGTTGTATTAGCCCCTAACAAGAAAGTCAGCCTGTCCTTTGAAGCTAGGCATTACCTTCTCCTCTCTAGCTATGAAAAGTCCAAGATGGCACCTTCTTCTAAAATATAAGGCTATTTTGTCTACATTGAAAATCTGTTATGTAGTGTAGCCACCTTCATCATTGATCTTAGCTAGATCTTCAGGATAACTTATTGCAGCTTCTACATTAGTACTTGCTACTTCACCTTGCACTTTTGTTATGGAAACAGCTTCTTTCCTTAAATCTAATGAAGCAGCCTCTGCTGGCTTCAAACTCTTTTTTGTAGCTTCCTTACCATCAAAGAATTAAAGAAAATTAGGGTCTTGCTCTGGATTAGGCTTTGACGTAAGGGAATGTTGTGGCTCCTTTGATTTCTATCAGACCACTCAAAGTTTGTCTATATCAGCAACAAGGCTGTTTCACTTTCTTACCATTCTTGTGCACTAGAGTAGCACTTTGAATTTCTTTCAAGAACTTTTCCTTTGCATTCACAACTTGGCTGTTTGACACAAGAGGCCTAGTTTTCAGCCTACCTCCCTAAGCTTAATCATTTTGAGGTTTTAATTTAAAATGAGAAATTTTTAGCTCTTCCTTCTATTTTAACACTTAGAGGCTATTAATTGGCTTATTCATTGGCTTAATTTTAATATTGTTGCATCTCAGGGAATAGGGAGGCCTGAGGGGAGGAACAGAAACGGGGGAATGGTAGGTGGATGAAGCAGTCAGAACACACATACATTTATCAGTTAAGTTTCCTGTTTTATATCAGTACAGTTTGTGGTGCTCCCAAAACAATAACAAGAGTAACATAAATCACTGATCACAGGTCAACATAATAGATATAATAATAATGAAATACTCTGAAATACTGAGAGAATTACAAAATGAGATGTGGAGACATGAAGTGAGCACATGCTATTGGAAAAATGATGCTGACAGATTTGCTTGACACAGGTTTGCCACATACCTTCAATTTGTAAGAAACATAGTATCTGCGAAGTGCTATAAAGTGAGATATTCCTGTATAACATACTTGAAGAAAGCTTCATGGTTTCTTATCAGACACAAAAATAAATATTTAACATGGTGGATGCCTTCAAGCCTATCCCAATATAATTTAGTCCCCTTTGTTTGAAAGACTAACTAGAAAAAATTTTGGTGCATCATGGGTCATACTTACATATTACAGAATTTACATATGTGTAAACTGAGAAAGACTGAATGGTTTATGGGTTATCATCTCCTTTGGTGAAAACCAATACATTAATTAATCTGTAGTTACTCTAGAAATCCTGTTTATGGAATAATACAATAAAATTTGTATTTTGATAAAATACATAGCTTGTTCAAAGTGCAACTGTGTTGTGCATTTGTGTTTTTTCATCTCAGGATATTCATTATCTGCCAATGTAATGAGTAAGGGAAAGCATTACTGTTCTTATTTCATAAAATATGAAACAAGCTTTATGCAAGATTATAGAATTTGGAATAAACACAAATGTTATGATTACCAGAAATGATTTAGCAATATGAAGAGATGCAAGGGAATTGGTAATGAATTAGTTCTTAAGTTGGGTTGGGGTTTCATGATGCTTATTTTATTGTCACAATTTACATCTATATCACATATATTCATTTCTATGTATAAAATATTAAGCTTTAAAAATAACTAACTATAAAAAACATTCAACCTAATTAAAATGAAAGATGTATTTTTTAGGGGAAATAATAATTTTTAAAACTATCTGAAATGTCCTTGATGTCACAAAAATGCTTCAATTAAGAGCAACTACTTGCTCTTTTCATTACTTAATGATGGAAACCTTGCCATACCTAGGTCAAAAGAGTAGAGTTTCATTGATAAATAGGTAGCACTTATGTTGTAGGGGTGAATTTGTTGGTCAGGATTTGATGCAAAACAAAAAGATGTTCATTCTATATTTTGAATAATTTAAAATCTCTCAATCACTGTACTATAAACTGCCATATGCTCCATAGGAAAAAAATGTTTTCTTCCTATAGGCTGCAATTTTGAACCATGTATCTTAGCATTCTACAAGTAATTCTTAACTTTTCCAACATTGATTGGTCCTATATTATGATATTACTGTGGTTATTAATAAAAAAGAAAACAAAGTTAATATATCAGAAATATTTTATAAAAAGAAAATATAAAATTTTTCTCTGTATGAGGAAACAGAGCTCCTAGATGGGATGAAAGAAGAAATATATAACAGTATACCAATCATCACATTGATTTTGAACAAATACTGGTGGCTTATTTTTGTTTTGCTAAAATCAAAGCAAGGAAATTAGTAAGGAATTATAGTCACAGGTTTCCACTAGTCTCACCAAATCATTCAGTGTTATATCCAAATAATTAGACAAGATATTAATGGTTGATTTTTTTTTTTTTTGAACTTAACCAAGGAGACTGGGATTCTGAAGAAAAGGAGTTTACAGAAACAGAAAACAAGTTTTTAACTGTATTCAATAAATTCTGTTGGAAAAATCAAGTTAAAATTTTAAATAGTATTGCAAATTGATTCCATTCTTATAACCATTCAGACACATTACAAGTGTTGTTGATCACAATAGAATCCTTTTGTCTTATGCTTTTGTTTCAAAATTAAATAAAAGAATGATTTTATTTCCCTGGCACTTAGCCCATGCTGCATGGGGTGAGCTAAAAGCCTGCCAGGAGTTGAAAAGTCTTTGCTAGAGAAAACAGTCAAAAAGGTAACTACTGCAGCACTGTACGCACTAATGGGAAAGTTAATCAATGTAAACTTAAAAAACTATTACTAAGTTTTCATTTCTGGTAATTGTTTTGTTGGTATTGGCAAATCCTTTACTGACACTTAAGTTTATCTCTTTTCACTTTCATTAATTTTCATAATTCTACCAATATAACATTTGGAATGGAGAGAGATGAGTTATCATTTCTAAAAACCTGAGACACTTCTCAGAAATTTTTGTATTTGCAGGAATACAGTATTTTGATGCTATTCTTTCTTAGAAAATTTCTATTTTCTTTCCATTTTAACTGAAAAACTTTTTCCACTGCTTACATTCTGAATCCTAACTTAATCCTATTGATATACACTATGGCACTGCAAAATAGGTGCTGAATTAAAAACTTGCTAACTAAACTATACCAAATAAGACATGTAGATTGAAAATGTGGAAACATAATAAGGTACCTCAAAATAATGGAAAAACTAAGAATTATATCTAAAGATTGTATCTTTTTGTTTTCTTTTTGAGACAGAGTCTTGATCTGTTGACCTGGGTAGAATGCAGTGGTATCATCATAGCTCATTGCAACCTCAAACTCCTGGGCTCAAGTGATCCTCCTGCCTCACCCTCCCAAGTAGCTGGGACTACAGGTGCATACCACCATGCCCACTAACTCTTTTCTATTTTTTTGTAGAGGTGAGGTTTTGCTCTTGCTCAGGCTGGTCTTGAACTCCTGACCTGAAGTGATCCTTTCACCTTGGACTCCCAGAGTGCTAGGATTACAGGCACAAGCCATTGCACCCAGCCTATTTCTTGTTTTGATCACAGATATAGTTAATAAAAACTATGTAAAATAACTTAGAAAATCCTATTGAAAAGTTCTCTCTTAATTTTTTGATTAAATATGAATTATTTTCTATCAAAATTGCTTAAAGTACATTTATAATATGCTTTAATTTGTAATGAGAGAATAAATATATAAGTAAATATATAATGGTATGATAGAAGGAAGTGTGAAAAAGGAAGATTAGTTTACCTGGTTGTGACATGGAGCAATTAGACTAAGGTTATAGGGCTGATTCCTATATGAATAAGTAATTTTACTCGATTGCATAACTATGAAAACAACTCCTCCACACAAAGGGGCTTAATGGTAAAGGCATACATTTGGCACCCACCATAATGGGGGAAAAAGCACCTGAAAGCACATATACACAGAGCTGATTGGTAATATAATTTTTGGATATGAAAAACATCATGATTAGTTATAGGTTGTGATTATGTATATGTATATATACATATATGTCATTAAAATTATATAGAGGCATTGAGATGTTTATTTTGAAGAATGATGAGAGAAGTGTAAAGGTAATGATGTAATAAGATGTTGAAACAGAAAAATACAAGATGTGCATTTTTTTAATTTCAAAATATTAAAGGAGTACAAATTTTTTGTTACATGAATACATCGTATAATGTTAAAGTCTGGGCTTTTAGTGTGCCTGTCGCCAGAATAGTGTTCATTGTACCAGAGTGTGTATTTTAGAGGTGTAATAAAGTTCATGGGCTGAAGAATCTAAAGAGATAAGAATATCTGAAGGGAATTATGAATGTGTTTAAGTGGCCACATTCACAGAAAAATGAAAAAATATACAGCAAATGCCAGCACAGACCAATATTCCTTTACAAGTAGATGGGATCATTCTTGGTAAAGAACTTACTACACTGGAAGTAGAAATGGGAGGTAGTAATTTGGATAATAAAAATGTATGCTTTCACTTGAAATATTTGAATAAATTTCTCAATTCTTTGCTTCAATTATGTAACACTCAATCAGAGATAAGCAGATAAACAGTGAAAAATGCTCCTTAACTAAATTTTCTAATAAGACAGACACATATTCCTGAAAGATCTGGGTGGATGGAATTTAAATTTGATTATATCAAAATGTGTACAGGATCTAGAGATTGTTAATGTGAACCAACAAATGGAGCTGAGCCAAGGAATTCTAGCATTGACTCTGTAATTTACAAGTGCTTATCCTAGGGTTATGACCTTAGAATCCCCATGTGGGAAGAATGGAGGGAAGAGAACCAGTTACTAAATTCTAAATATAGCAGCTTAGTGAAAGCTAGATTATTTATACATATTATCTCCTTTAGTAGTATCCTAAAATAGCCCTATATTGGGTAGACATTATTCCCATTTTACAAAGGAGGGAGATAAAACTCAGAAAGGTTATGTAGCTTGTCCAGGGTTGCTTAGCTAGTAAAAGGTAGAGCAAGGTAAAGAGTGTCTGGTGGCAAAGTTCCTTCCAGTATACCTTAATTCCTTTTTCCTTATTCTCGGATAGTACCTAAACCATCAGGAAGGGTTAATAAACTCCCAGTATGCCAGCATGACTCGTGAACCACCTTGGTGAGGAATTCTCACTGCTTAGAATCAGGAGCGTTTGAATTCCTTCTAGAGGGTAGGGAATCTCAGCTTAAGATAACTGCCTATCTTTAGGCAGCTAATTAGCTAGAAATTAGACAGGAACATATGCCTTTATGCTATGGTCAATATTCTAAAAAGAGACTCTTCATTGCTCCAAAATGAGTTTCAACAGTAAAGCTTAAAGATTCCTTGACTAGAACTGCTGAAGTGGAAAAACAAAGAACCCAGGAAAGATCCTGAAGTTTTTCATCATATAATCTTAAATAAGAAAGCTTAGAGTTTATAATCAAAAATAAAATTCCCAGGATAGCAAAATTCTTTTTATTGAAAACTCATAGTTTTTCCATTGTTATCTGAAAAAGATTAGGAATTTCAGGGAATGGTGCCAAAATATTTTAATCTGCCTTCAAGTAGCTGGTACTATACCAAGTATGAAGTTGTAATTTATTCATGTCATGCATTTTACAAGTAAAGAAAATGAATCATAAATGGTAGGCTTACAAATATTATCATCTATTGTTATGCTAGCTATGCCTATCCAAGAAACCAAAGGAAAGCTATTTATCTCAGTGGAGCACTTTCTTCTTAAAAGCCTTGCTTGCAAAAAGGAGCTGAAAATAGTAGATATGCTAAAGGACAGACCAGAGACAATAGAAAACTCACCAGTAGTCAAACAGATAAACAAACAGAAAACACTTTATACATGCATATACATATAGGCACTTGCATTAGAAGAATAATTTTCTTACTGATTTGAGATGCAGTGTGCTATGGTGAAATGAACCCAGACTGGGAGTTAACGACCCCGGGTTCTAGTTGCTTTAATAACAATTGTATGTCTAACTTTAAGAACATTATTATACCTCTTCGGTCCTAGGTTTCCTTGTCGTTAAAGTAAGAGAGACTACTTGATGTCCAAATTACCCTCTCCTATTATATTCTAAATATTTCATGTATTATACTCCAAAATTCCCTCATAGAGTTTCCTATGTCTATTACTTTCACAGCAATCACTTTTAGCATTTCTGTACATGTTATATCCTTAGTTTTCTGGGATTATTATTGAACCTTCTCAGACATACAAAAATCATTAGAGATATTGAGATATCACAGCTCCAAATTGGTTCACATATTCAATGGTTCTGGACTCTCCTCACAAAACATTAGCTTTCCTCTAGGGGCTTCTGTATTTGCAGAAGCAAAATATTTAGAATTTCAGAGAACTGTGAAGGCTTTTCAGTACCCCCAAAATAATTTTCCTACTCAGTGATTAGTAAATGAAATTAAATAGTTTAGAGGTATATCTAGCTGAAATGAAAGTGAACTATAAAGATTTGCTCATTAAAATGAAAATGTACTTGGTAAAGATAACATTTTAAAGTGCAGTGACAATGAATTTCTTATCCTTTTTCTAGGGAAAATTCTCCTCCTTTCAGCAAAAGAATTACAGGCCTGTTTACCTTATGACAATTCAATTTATAGTGATTCACACTTAGAGTGCTCTGCTTTTTTATATGCACATTATTTATTAGGGCCTTTATTAAAGATAGAGAACAAATATGTCAGTCAGTTCTATCATAAAACATATGAACAAGATGCTGTGGAAACATAAAGGAAGGGTTGTTAACCCATCTAGGGAAAGGCAGAGGTAGATATCAGGAAAAACTTCATGGAGGAGAATGGACAAAGGAAGGTAAGCCTGCAAAAGAGTTAATAAGAGACAAGTGCCACATTATTTACCTATCTCTTCTGCACTAGACTATGAGATCCATGGGGCAGAAGTCTTATTTTATTTATTTTTATTCATTTACTTATTTTTGAGGCAAGAGTCTTGCTTTCTGTTGCTTAGGCTAGAGTGCGGTCGTGCCATCATAGCTCACTGCAACCTCAAACTCATGGACTCAAGCAATCCTCCTGCCTCAGCCTTCTGAGTAGCGGGGACTACAGGCATGTGCCACCATGCTTGGCTGATTTTTCTATTTTTTGTAGAGACAGGGTCTTGCTTTTGTTTAGGCTGGGCTTGAACCCCTGGCCTCAAGCAATCCTCCCATCTTGGCCTCCCAAAGTGTTAGGATTACAGATGTGAGCTACCATGCCTGACCCAGAAGTCTTATTTTTATTTATTTTTGTCTATATAGAACTTGACATAGTACCTGAGATTTAGTTGATGTTTAATAAACATTTGTTAAACAAACTCAATTATGTTTTTATATATGATGTTTTTTAAACCTCTAACCAAAGTGCTGAGGAGGTCAAATGATAATACTCTTTTGCAAAATAATTGAGTGACATCTAACTCAAAGGTTGAATGTAAACTTCATTATTATTTTTCATCATCATGGGTGGAAACACTTGACAAAAAGTTAACCATCCATGAAGAGTTTACTTCCTTATGAGTGACAACTGTTTTGATGAACAAATGAAGTGTAAACAAGCATACAAAGGGAAAAGAGAATACATCTGATAGCGTTTTTTTCTAGTGGAAAAAATGAAATGGTCATTCCAACTCCTTTTGTTGTTTACAAGGACTAGAATTTCTATCTAAATGGAATTGTTCTAGATTGTTCTAAGGACTGGTGTTAAGGAAAACGCCCTTGAAATAATACAAGACAAGGGATGGCTAATTTATATCAATAATAGGTAAGATATTACTAACTCTTTGTAACAACTCAAGTTTATATTCATATTTTAAGAAAATTTCTTGGTTTTGGTTGATATCAATAAATAGCTCAATATTATTCATTTAATAATAAAGAAAACTTTCATTAAAATTGATTTCTGAAATCATATAGTTAATCATATAGTTGACTCATTTCCTACTGTAGTGAGTTTTGTAGTCTTTATTTCCTATAATGAGTAAAACAAAAACAAAGAAAAGGTTTAATACTAATTATATATATATATAGATAGATAGATAGATAAATAAAAGAATGTGAATCAAAGATGCAGGATAAGTGCAAACTATATAAAAATAATTTGTCTAAGTTGGATAAGAGACCAAAGAGCTAAAATCTGACATCTAAGATTTCACTAATTTTAGGTCTTTTAACATAACTTCTTATGTCAGCTACTATTTTAAAAAATATTTTAATGCTGAAAGAAGAGCACTATCATGTAGTAAAAAGAAGAATGTAAGTGTTGAGACTTTAATCCTCTTCCTTTTCTGCTGTTCTCAATCTGAGTTTCCTTGCAGAAACATTAGGGTGTTTGTATAAATGCTCTCAATGTTTATTGCAGTTTGAATATTTTATGATTCTATGAAAAAAGTCCTTTATTTATAAAATTAATCCTTTTGTTTTATTCATTTTTGCATAACAAAAAAAATTAAGAGACTATATTTTATTCAGATTGCACTAAAACAACTTCTTCTTTTGGTGTTGTTCTCTTTAAAAGGCTAGTCTTCTGTGACTGGGTGCCTAAATATAACTCTTATGCCAAATTTTTAGAATGGAAGTTGTTCCCCTGTGCAAGGATGACATGCAAATTCATGAAGCATTCCACATTTTTCTCCCCCCTGCCAAAAAAGAAATGGAAGTGATTGATTAAAAACAAACTACTGGGGAATACTATATACCCACTGTGTCTCTAGAAGCTGCTCTCAAGACTAAGAACAGAAAATGTGAAGATAGGTGATGCAGAAAAGCTGAGATCAGACTGACTTCTTGGTAATTCATGGATAAACTGATTTTTTAAATATTTTTACATTTACGTACATATTTTCCATAATTGGAAAACATGATTGCAAGACACTGTTATTTCCCATTTCTGACAGAAAAGACATCAGACAGACTCAGAGTTAACTAATTTCCTCACTCAGTGCTCACAGCCCCCTCTTTAGAGCATCAGTATTTTGATGGAGAGCAGAAACACAGCTGGTTTTCTTCCATTTTTGTATGAAAAAGAAGTTTTATGGGTGTTTTATTTACTGTGTATATTGTTAAGGCTGATCCTACAGTTGAGTAGAAATAAGAAGCAAAAAAAATGATGATGATTTTGATTAATAGTTAATAATCTTTCTCTTTCAAGAAAATTGTATATTAATGTTATATGAATCTTACTTTGAAAAAAATGAATAAAAGAAAGGGCAACAGGCAAATATAATAGTACCTCGGTAATTGATGATTTCTGTCCCAAGCACCGGAGTCATCTCCAGGACTGTGATAAAGGCTTTGTCCATAGATGTCAGAGGAAAAGGAGACATGCGGTGTCTTCTAGCCACCTTGGTGATATCGACAGCACTATGACCTAAATAGGAAGATAATAACTGAGAATATGATGCTAAAACACTGATTAAAAAGTGGGAATGACTTACAAATTTCAACAATTCCTAATTTCAAATGTCCCCAAATGAAGATTAGAAGGTCAACAATTGTTTTTCCTGCCTCCAAATTATAGCCTTCAATGGTGGAACATTAAATCAAGTTAGCAATGTTATATTATGTGTCAAATCTTGATGAAATTTAATGATGATATTGGCTAATCCTTTTTGATCACTTACTATGTGTCAAGGCACTGTTTTAAATTCATTCATTAATCTTCATAACAACCTTCTGGTGAGGCACAATTACTATCCTTATTTATGTATGAGGAAAGAGAGGCTTAGGGAGATTATATATCTTTAAATAACAGAGCTAGTAACAGAAGAGCCAGGATTCAAACTTACGTAGTCTTGGCCTCAGAGTTCATGTCCTCAACCACTATACTAAACTTTGGACACTTAATACACTAGTTAGTAAAATCAAGTTGTCAAACTTGAATTTATTTAGGATTTTATAGGAAATTTTCTCTCCTCTGAAAAAAGTCATGGAGACAGATTTAGCTATCTATTCTTTGTGTGACCTAATCTAGTCCCATAGCATTAATATCACTCATACACTAAAGCTACTACCGTGTTTCCCCAAAAATAAGACCTACCCATAAAATAAGCCCTAGCAGGATTTCTAAGCATTTGCTCAATATAAGCCCTACCCCGATATAAGACCTTAGTGATGGGTATGGCTACGCAGTGTATCTGCACAACCCATGCATTTCATCCTGGAGCGGTAAAGAAGATGAGCAGCCCTTCTCATCTGCCCTATTGTGATAGCTACTATCCCAGAGGTGACCGGAAAGGTGCGGGCAGCCCCACCAACAAGGTTGGTTCCCCCTGTCAGGTCCCGGCCATCCTGTGCGTGCTGCATGCTGAGGCTTTGAGGGGAAAAATAACACATCCCCTGAAAATAAGACACACCCTAGGGTGTCTTCTTGAGGAAAAATAAATATAAGACCCTGTCTTATTTTCGGGGAAACACAGTAATTTTATATCTCCAATCTTAACTTGTGCCCTCAACTCTAGATTTTTATATCATCCAATAGCTAGCAGATGATGTATAGTTCCAGACTTGTAATCATCCAACATGCACTTGGATGTGCAACAGGCACCTTATACCTAAAATGACCAAAATCAAACTCTTGATTCCCCACCCTGCTATCCCACACGTATGATGTCTTACCCTCTTGCAACTCCCATCTCAGTAAATAGCAATGACATTCTTCCAGTTATTAAGCCAAAACTTTGGAGACATTTTTGAATTTTCTCTTATATTTAAACTATGTTTGAAACATATCTAGAATGTGATCATTACTCACCACTTCCACTACTACTACTATAATAGTTGGAACCATAACCATCATTAACTTCCTGGGAAACTGAATAGCCTCCTAACTGGTCTCCCTGCTTCTACCCTGTCATACTACAATTTATTTATTCTCCATACATTATTGTGATCCTTTTAAACTGTAAGTTGTATTGTGTTAATCTTTGCTGATAACCCTCCAATGACTTTCTATGTCACTTACAGTAAAATCTGTGCTATGTCCTATATGGCCCAACATATTATGGTTCCTGCTGTTCTCATCTCCAAACATTTACTGTGCTCCAGTTCACTGCTTCCTTGCTGTTTCTTGATCATGCCAAATACATCTCTTCTCAGGGCCTCTGTACTTTCTGTATCCTCACTTGGACCATTCATCTCCAAATATTATAGCTCTATCTATCCCTCATTTCTTTCAGGTCTCTGTTCAAATATCGCCTCATCAAAGAGGCTTTTGTTGAACACTCTGTATGGGATAATACTTATCATCATTCTTTATTCCCCTTATCCAACTTTACTTTGCTTCATGGATACACACACACACATATATGGCTATATATGTTTATATATTTATATATAAACACACACATACATCCATGTACATACATATATGTATATTCATAACCATATATCTATAATACGTAAATTTGTATTTATTTGCTTAAGTCTTCTTCTTCTTCTTAGTAAAACATAAGCTCCATGAAAGGCAACAACTTTGTCTTTTTTGTTCACTGTTGTTATCCCTAATACATAGAAAAGTTAACTGGCACATATTAACCAACAAAAAATAAGTATTTGTTGAATTAACAAATGCATCATTTAATGACAAAAAGAGACTTCTTGGGCCAGGCGCGGTGGCTCAAGCCTGTAATCCTAGCACTCTGGGAGGCCGAGGTGGGCGGATCGTTTGAGCTCAGGAGTTCGAGACCAGCCTGAGCAAGAGCGAGACCCCATCTCTACTATAAATAGAAAGAAATTAATTGGCCAACTAATATATATAGAAAAAATTAGCTGGGCATGGTGGCACATGCCTGTAGTCCCAGCTACTTGGGAGGCTGAGGCAGCAGGATGGCTTGAGCCCAGGAGTTTGAGGTTGCTGTGAGCTAGGCTGAGGCCACGGCACTCACTCTAGCCTGGGCAATAAAGTGAGACTCTGTCTCAAAAAAAAAAAAAAAAAGAGACTTCTTGGAGTACTGCACTTTCATGTATAAATAACTTGGCTTTTTATTGGAAACTTATAAGTGTTTATCCCAAAGGGTAAACAAAGAAAAGAGTAACTGCAGACATTGTTGCTTGGCTGTCCTAATTGCTATCCACAGTCTCCTTCATCCCTACCCACTTTGCAGCTAGGAGTGGCCCTATGATATAATTCTGGCCAATGAGATTTAGGGAGAAGTCCCTGGGGCAGGCTTCCTATTACGCATAAAAAGATAAAGAAATAAGACTTTAAGAGGAAAACATTTTGCCCTAGAATTCTACCTTCTTTCTACCTGGAATATGGCTGGATACTGGGAGGTGCTGTAGCGATTTTTTAACCATGAGGATGCAAACACACACAGTAAGTATGGAACCACAAGAGGAAAAAAAGAGTCCAAGACCCTGATGACAACGGAGAGCTGCGTGTGGTACAAGCTCTGGATTGCCTCCCTCCAGACTTTTGATATGTGAGATAAATAAGCTCCTATCTCTTTAAAACACTTTAAATGATTATATATGTATAACCTTCATAAGATTGTGAGTTTTTGGCCATTGCATCTTATTAAATTTAGCACTTCTATTCAATCCCAGTAGCTACTTCAGACTCATTCACTGAATTGACTTAAAGGCACTGCCCCAAAGGGTTTCCATTCTAAGACTAATGACATTGTCATAAGTACCTAAAGAAAAAGATATATAAAGTTGGTTATACTCCTAATACTACTTCTTCTTATGAACAATCAAAATTGCAAGATTTTCAAAGGTTGACGATTATTTAGTACTAAATTAGAATAACATTTTCTACTCAAAATTGTAGATGAACACTTAAAAAAAGATTATGTATGATTTACCATTCACTTAAAATTGAAATATAAATGTATTTATATCTACCTATCACTGAGGTTTGGCCCTAGTCAATCAAATACCATAAAAACATACTGTTACAACAGTACAACTGGAAAGAATAATACATGTAGCTACTTCTGCTTTTTATTCAGCTTTATAGGCCTCAGATCTGATTTTTTTTTCTGTGATATGTTGTACTTACTTTATGGTACAAATTGTTTATAATCTTATAAAAGCTGTCCTTTTAAAATATGTTCAGTTTCTGAGAAGAAAACTCTATTTCTTAATAATATAGGCCTTATCTGTTGAATATGCTTTGTAATAGAATAGAAAAGAGGTTTTCTTATTTATATATTTATTTATTATTTTTTTTAAGAGACAGAGTCTTGCTCTGTTGCCCAGGCTAGAGTGCAGTGGCGTGATCACAGCTCACTGCAGCTTCAAACTCCTGGGCTCAAGCGATCCAACTGCCTCAGTCTCCCGAGTACCTAGGACTACACGCTCACACCACCATACCTGGCTAATTTTTTAAAACTTTTTTGTATAGATGGGGTCTCACTATGTTTCAAACTCCTAGCCTTAAGCAATCCTCTTGTCTTGGCCTTCTAAAGTGCAGGATTACAGGCATGAGCCACTGTGCCTGGCCAAAGTTTTCTTATTAAACAGCAAGTTTGATTATCAATGATATAAACATCCATTCAACAAAATATTTATTGAGTGCATTTTATGAACCAGGCAGTTAGGAACTTGGGATACTAAGAGTAAGATATATCCTGTCATAAAGCACATTACAGTCCAGCAGAAAGGAAAGACATGTAACTAAATAAATAAATAATAAGAGCAAGAGGATAGTAAACCACCTACCGTGGTGATTCTCTAACTATAAAGATGGGTAGAACTTATTTATTGTTGTTGTTGTTTTTTTGAAATTGTAATGTGGTTATCTAGCAGGCAGGAATGCTCTCCCATCTCTAAAATAATTTTGTATCTTGGCCGGGAGCAGTGGCTCCCGGCTGTAATCCTAGCACTCTGGGAGGCCGAGGCGGGCGGATTGCTCAAGGTCAGGAGTTCGAGACAAGCCTGAGCAAGAGCGAGACCCTGTCTCTACTAAAAATAGAAGGAAATTAATTGGCCAACTAATATATATAGAAAAAATTAGCCGGGTATGGTGGCGCATGCCTGTAGTCCCAGCTACTCAGGAGGCTGAGGAAGGAGGATTGCTTGAGCCCAGGAGTTTGAGGTTGCTGTGAGCTAGGCTGACACCATGGCACTTACTATAGCCTGGACAACAAAGCGAGACTCTGTCTCAAAAAAAAAAAAAAAAAAATTTGTATCTTGTTTATATTTCTCTTCTGGCACCTGTCACTCTTCAACTTGTGCTATAGATATTTAAATATTTGCCTTAGCCCTGTTAGTAGATTATAAATTCACTGAAGGCAGAGCCTTTACCTCATTAACCTTTTGTATCATTTGCCAGTTTTAGAACAGTGTCTCCCTTATATTTATAGTAGGTAGTCAGTAAATACTTGAAATATGAATGAATGGCAAATCTTTTAAATAGAGCCCCAAGTTAGAAAGCAAAAAGCAAAGTGGCGCTTTCTGCTCTGCCCTTTTACTACTCTAAGGCCCTTGAATATTTAAAAACTGTCACAAAGTGACTATCCCACTGGATATATAATTAATTACACTCACACTCTTTTTTTATAGTTCTATAGCACAAACATTTTATTTTGTTTTAAATTTATTTTTAATTGACCAAAACTATATATATATTTATGGTATACAACATGATGTTTTGAAATACGTATACATTGTGGAATGGCTAAATTGAACAAATTAACATACTTTGATGCTAATGGGTTAATATTGATCCCTGGCCCAAGCAAACTATTTGCATGTTAACATAGGGGCCTTTGGATATATAATAAATTTACTGAAAAGAATGTCAAAAGGAGGAGTATTTTAATTCTCTGGCACATTAACAAGTAGGGATGCGTGTGTGTTTGTGCGTGTGTGTGTATGTGTGTGTGTGTTTTCAACAAATGTTTATTAATACCTTTTATGTGCCAAGAGGCTTCTTCCCACTCATGACCCACAGTTAGCTACTTCACCAGTAAAGAATGGTTAACTTGGTCCCGTAAATATGAGAAAAAGAGTATTTGTCACTTACTTTCTCCACAAAAGAATAAAATGAATGAAATAGACAATAGCTTCTCTTTTGAGTAAAAGGAACACTAAATAGTATCATTAACACATCCAGTTCTGTTGTATCCCTTACCATATGCAAGATGATTATGTGTCCATATAAGATTCCATTTAACAAAAGATTATAGCTAAAATAATTTTGAAAACCACTACCTAGCACTATCTAGCACTCTGGGAGGCCAAGGCGGGAGGATCACTTGCGGTCAGGAGTTCAAGACCAGCCTGAGTAGGACTGAGACCCCATCTCTACTAAAAACAGAAAAAATTAGCCAGGCATGGTGGCACATGCCTGTAGTCCCAGCTACTTGGGAGGCTGAGACAGGAAATTGCTTGAACCCAGGAGTTTGAGGTTGCTGTGAGCAAGGCCAACACCATGGCATTCTAGCCTGGGTGACAAAGCAAGACTCTGTCTCAAAAAAGCAAAGCAAAGCAAAGCACAGCACAGCACAGCACAGCACAGCACAGCATAGCACTATCTAGGTGATCCAATGCTCCCATTTTCAAATCAAAAGTGGACAATGCTCCATGGACAGTACCAGGGACATACCCAGGGAGGTACAAGTAACTAATGGCTCAGGCTAAGAATGTACAGCACTCAAACATACAGCTTAGGGTCTCTCATGGAGGCGTCCCAAGGGCTGGCATGGGGCAGCCCATTTTTAGAAGTCATACATTCCCAAAAGAAATCTGGTAATCAAATAGTTTTATTTGCTTTTTTTGTATCTATTTTTAAAAGAAATACAATTAAACTATTTTCTGATGTTTTATAAAGAGCTTTAAAATGAAGGCTTCAAAAAATTTAAGAATAGTTGTCTGTGACTTCTCTTATTTTGTAAGTTACAAACCCAAAGCACTTCTTACTGTTTTGAGCCACCAGAAAACTAAATCAGCAGGAAAAAGGATAAAAACTATTCTCCCTCACACCCCAACCCTCTTCCTGATTCTGAGTCCAGCATAGAAATCTGATTGAAGAGAAAAATATTGAGAAAAAAATCATAAACTTTTGCCTTTTGAAGGCCAGATGAGTTATTATCTAGCAGCCAGAAGCTCACAAAATCTGTTTAGGTAGAAATAGGAAAGGAAGGAACAAGAAATTTTTAAAAAGGTAAAAGGTTATAATGAAAAAGTTTTATTTTTGGATAGAGAAAATAGTTTCCTATAAAACAAAAAACTTTCCTGGCCACAAATACATTCTGATAGCTACCTTACATATGAACACGAAAGGTCATAAAGAGAATCTGTGAGAACATTAGCTTCATTAAAGTCATCCATACTACAAAATATAAACATGTGAAAACATATATCCTATTGAGAAGACCATAGTGTTCAAGAAAATATTTATTTAAATTTACAACAGTAAAATTACTATATGATTGTTACTGATAATTTGTAGGCAGGCTACCTAACTTGGCAAACATAAATACAAAGTGTTTTAGGATAAGGGATCTTTATATGGGAGTAGGGGCGGCGGTAGGGAAGGGAGTGTAGACATCCTGCTTACCACCGGCTGTATGAACTTAGCCAAGAGTGACAGGCTGAATTATTATAATGTCTAAATTAAACCCACTCCTCTGACACTGGGTTTAATTTTCTGAGTAGATTTGTGGGATTAAAGCTATCCTAAGTGGTCGCAAACTGATGCTAGAGGTTTCTCTAGTAAGCCTAGGTGTCCATAAGTAAAACTTAGCTCATCTCCTTTATATTTTCTGGTCAGTCCAGATATGGGGATCAAAGTACTCACAATGTTACTGAGATTTCCTATCTTCCATGCAGCAGTTATAATCACTGAAAAGACTATAAGAACACAGTGCAAAAAGAATATGGGTTCACTTAGGACTGCCATCATCAAAGTCATGGTTAAATACTCACAGTATCTGTGATGTGGAAAGCCTTCAAAGGGGCACAGAAAGTATTAATAAAAATGGATTCTTTCCTACTGAGCAGAGTAACAATAGGATCTTTGTTATAAAGTAGTAACCTTTTTCTTGTGACATGGCCATCTTGAAATGGAGCTGTTTATATCAATGAAATTATTTTTCTCACTTCAAATGCCTGTGAATTCTTCTTCTTCTTCTTTTTTTTTTTTTTGAGACAGGGTCTTGCTCTGTTACCCAGGCTGGAGTGCAGCGGCATCATCATAGCTCACTGCAACCTCAAACTTATGGGCTCGAGTGATCCTCCTGCCTCAGCCTCCCAAAGTAGCTGGGACTAGAGGCATGCACCACCATGCCCAGCTAATTTTTATAATTTTTGTAGAGACGGGATCTTGTTCTTGCTTATGCTGGTTTTGAACTCTTGGCATCGAGCAATCCTCCTGCCTTAGCCTCCCAAAGTGCTAGGATTATAGGTGTGAGCCACCACACCCAACCCTGTTAATTCTCAATATACAATGTTTTACCTTGGTTTGAAAATCCATTTTTTAAATTAAAGTAAATGAAGGAAAGATACTTTCAGATTATAGAACAGAATATAGTAGAAATAAGATGTTCACGCAAGTTCGTCTTGATTAGAGTCAAAACCTCAGGATGAAATTTTATTCTTTAAAACAATCAGTAAAAAGAATTCCCTAAGCTCTCTAAAATGTAAATCATTATTCATTCTTTGGATATGCTGTAAATATTAAGATCTATTCTTTCCTATTAATATTACTGACTCTATTTCACATATTATTTACACATATTATTACACATATTACACATTACACATATTATTTACTTGTGTGTCTATTTCCTGGATATTTCTGAACAGCAAACTACCTAAGATGATGAATAGCTTTCCTAGGAAACTTAAAGAGCAAAAGATGACACTAATGTGTTCAGCTTAGATAGTTAGGGCTTTGGTAATTCAAAGAATGTGTAGCTCAGACGTACGAAGCATTTAGTCTTTCATATAAATCTCTACAATTAATAGAAATAGGTTCCAAAGCTCTAGGGCAGGGGTCCTCAAACTTTTTAAACAGGGGGCCAGTTCACTGTCCCTCAGACCATTGGAGGGCCAGACTATAGTTTTTTAAAAAACTATGAATAAATTCCTATGCACACTGCACATATCTTATTTTGAAGTAAAAAAACAAATGGGCAAAAACACCCGCATGTGGCTCATGGGCCGTAGTTTGAGGACGCCTGCCTAGGGAAACACTGGCAATGGTAACATTTGTAGCCTCAAGACTATAGGTCTTTTGTACATCTGAAAATAATTTCTCATATCATTTCCAATTTAATTTGTTTAACAAGTTTTTCTACTTGCTTATTCAAGATAATGAGACTCATAGAATTTCTTTAAAAACCCAGAAAGTATAGCTGAAGGACTGCTATTTGCTAGAACTGAATTAAAAAAAAAATTAAAATTCTCATGGGATTTTTGTACATCAAGATAATAAAACAGGCACTGTTGTCACAAAATGTTAGCTCCACAATTTATATCAATGGTTCATTGTCACTCAAAGGATAAAACTATAATCCCTTAAAATAGTATCTAAAACCCTTCCTTGCTTCTTTTTTAGCCTTATCACTCATTATTCTATCACCTAGAAAATTGATAATATTGTAGATTTCATAATACACTATACTGTTTCATAGTTTCCTGCCATAGCATATGAAGTTCTCTCTGCCTAGAATAACTTTTCTCTCATTCTTTTGTTTTCCTAGGAAATTACTCTTCCTTCACAACTTTTTTCAGTGAGAAAATACTCAAATAATGATGGAAACATGTCAAAAGGATCTCAGAGCAAGCTTGAAGAGCCTCTCTCTGGCCAAACCTGGTACAACTTGATCATCAAAATAAATTAGGACAGTAACAGATTTTAACCTATTTAATAAAATAAAAATGAGAATGCAAGAAAATATGCTAATGTAAACATAGAAATCATTTTTAAAAATTATTGTTAGAACAGAAGGCCAACTGTTCAATGAAAAAATGTTGGAATTAGAAAATCACCACTTGGCAACCATCATAGTAATAGCTGGTTTAGGCAAAAATCATCAATTGATGCTAAGACTGGAAGGTAAAAGCCTCCAGAAAAACAACATATGTCTCAGAGTATATCCCACCAGGTGCTTATTAACTATAAAGCAAAAATAGTTATTTTACAATGGAGAAACCTGGCAGATACCACCTTAGCCAAGTGATCAAAGTTAGTATCACCAGTAATGGGAAAAACTGAGAGAATGTGGTAAAAAATAACAAGTGAAAATAAAATGGTATTAGAAGATGATAATGACAAAATAAATTTGCTAAAACACTAAAAAGGACACAATTTTTAAAAGCTATAAATATAGGAATCAAGTGCTAATATTTCTAAAAAAGAAAGCAAAGCCTTTAGACCTGAGGTAGCTTCAGATGACCCCCAGGAGCTTTTCTTGACTGTCTCTATAAGGCTGGGCTTCACTACAAGGTGTTCTTAAGGACTGAGGGCTCTTGAGAAAGAGGATCCCTAGGTTCTTGCCCTTATTCACAGCATTAGTAATATATAAACACATTAATAATTGTGGGTACTGGTTATTGCTACCATGGTACAATACCACTTTTTAGACACAATCCTCCCCTTTCCTACACTCCTCTTTCATCAGATCTTTCTCCTTTTTGCTTTTGCTCTGCTGTTATTCTGGTTCAAGAATATAAACTTTAGAGTTTGTATATTATCTGTTCTGGAATCCCTTGGTTCACTCCTCTCCTGCTATCTGATTTCTGGCTTGGTGCCCTCTTTGGAGTCTCTGAATTGTAGCTGCTTTGTTGTGCTTCTAGAAGGACTTTATTAAACTCTAAATAGCCAAAAGGCTAACTGAGAATCCTCATCTCTCAAAGAAAGAGCCTATTAGGATATAATTTCAAAGGCATTAATAGAAGTATACATATTTTGGGGTTAGTCTATATTTAGAATATTTTCATTGTAAATGACATTAGTATTAAAATGCAAAATTAGAATTTTGTTTTTTTCAATAGGCCCTTGTTCCAAACATTCTTTAAATAAAAAACAGAGAAAAAGTAACATTTCTTTAGAATTTAAGCTACTATATCTCTAAAAGTAGAATCTGACAAATATACCCTTTAAAGCCCTTTCCAAGCATCAACTAATCTCCATAATGCCTTAGGAAAATGGACCCAGAGAAGTTCAAAGTCATCTTTGCAGTTAAAGGTATTTTATTAGCTCATAAAAGTTGCATTTCTGTTATTCAATCTTAGTCACTCTACATGTTGGTGTTTATCATATTATTAGATTTAAGCACATAAGACTTCAGCTTCCAGAATGCCTACTGTAAATAGTAACATCGATGACTAATAAAAAAGTAAGTTTTAGTTAATATCTTTTATAAGGTGTAAACAATGTTAAACATGATCTGTAGGCACATGGTAGATGTTAACTTGTATAGTTGGAAAAGGAAAACTTAAAACAGGTGATCATAGAGAATGAAGTAGGGTCTTTCTCAAACGTGAAGACTTAGAAAGTGTCATGAGTGAAAATCTAGTTTTTAAGGTGTTTTGCATATATGCTGGTAGAAACTATGTAGTTATTTATTATATATTTATTGGACACTGGAAATGATCCAAGTCTTTCTACAGACCTAAAAAGTGGGGTTAATTTCATAGCTAATTCTGCTGATATGAGTGCTATAGTTCTTTTTAAAAAAGTATGAATCATAGTATGATTAGAACTGTAAAGAGCAAAATAAATATAATATAATAAATATACTGAAAGGAAATAATTATAGGTATTTGTAGTAGTTATCTTATAAGTAGTAGGAATGAGAATGACTTTTTTCTTTCTACTTTTCTGTATTATTCAGATTTGACAATAATACTGTATCACTCAAAAATTTAATAAATTCTTTTTGATTTGAAATAATAATTTTTTTTTAGTCAACCCCAGTCAATATTTTCCAATGTCATGGTCCAAATTCTGGGGAGTTCGGGGAAATATCTCAATAGCATCTGCTTTAATTGATTTTTTAATCATCGAAAGCTTCCTACTGCTCTAGGGATAAACTTTACACTTTTTATTATCTGGCTTTTCTCTTAAACTTCATCACTTTTTGGTTTTACACATACCCTATTCCAGCTACAGCAAATTCAATAGTTTATGGTACACAGCATGATTTTTGCACATACCCATCTCAATTGCTCTTTCCCTTCCAGCCCAACTAGCAAACGCTTGCTTATTTTTCAAAACTGTGAAGATAAAGTGTAGGTCTTATCAGTATAAGATACTATAAATCATACAGTTACTCTGGTTTGAAACTGCAGGTTATTCTTGACTTCCTTCTACATTTAGTTCTCGATCCTGTCAGTTCTGGTTTCTTAATATTTCAAAAATTCTGCTTTCTATTTCTATTGCTTCAACTTAATTAAAGCTCTAATCAGCCACCTGCTTCTGATCTTGCCCAGACTCAATCCATTCTTCACACAGTAGTACATGTTTTTCCAAAAGTTCAAATTCGATCTTGTCATTTCCATGTTCAAATTCTTCTATTGGACTAAAACCTGACCACGGAGGCCACTCAATGCTAGGCTTTAGACTTTGAACTTCATCTTGCAAGCCAGTTAAAAACCATTTACATAACTTTATCATGTAAGCCAACGGGAAATTGTTTTTAAGCATGACAATGACACCCATAAAGATTTCTTGTGGACAACAAATTCTATCATAGAAAGCTTAAAAGATTTGCTCAAAATAAAATCTCTAAATAAATAGTAGGTCAAGATTAAAAGACCTGATCACCTGAATTTTTAGTCTGGTGTACTTTTTCCTGTACCACATTAGAGGTACTTTCCCCCTTTCAACTTCATTATGTAAATATGAATCAAATACCTTCTATCTTTGTTAAGCATAGGGAGTGATGCTGAAATAAATAAGACAAGATTCCTATCTTCCATAGTGTTTCATGGAACACACAAATCACTCTGTGTTTTAAGGAAAACTAATAGATTATATATATGCTTATGTTTTAAGGTACAAACAAAATACTATGTATGATAACAAAGAAGAGAATAATTCTGAGGGCACAAAATGTAAGGCTTCACAGAGAAGGTGACAACTGAGTTGGGCTTTACACAATGAGAAAAAGGGGAGGAACATCTGAGACTGGAGAAACAGAATGAACAAAATCATAGAGATTTGAAAGTACTTTCAGAGAATCAGGAATTGCCCAATGAGGTGAGAGGCTGGAGGTGGAGAGGATGACATATAAGGACAAGGAATAAAGGATAAATTTGGAGGCTTAGTACTGTAGAACATGGAGAACCATTCAAGATTTTCAGAAGAGAAGTAATATGTATTTTAAAATGTAATACCTGACTGATGAAAGGCTAGAAGGGAGAGAGACTGAAGATAGGAAGAGCACTTATGCTATTGCACTCCTAAAGGTAAATGATGAACATGGCCTGAACTATTACAATATGAATGGCAAAAAGGGCATAACAGAAGGTTCTATATCTGACTGTGCTTTGGTAATGAGATGGGGATATAGTAAATATTGTGGTGAGATTTCAAGCTTAGTTATTAGAGTAGGTTGGCAGTGTCATTGTCTAATAGAACAACACAGGAACAATTGGGAGCTAAGGATTCTAAATTTGGTTTCTGGTGAGGGGAATGTGAGATGCCAGCAGGACTTCAAAGGATGATTCCAGTATGCAACAGCAAGGGATTCTGGGGCTTGGAAAAGAAGTCAGGCCTAACTTTGAAAGTTATTAGTATATAGTTTGTGAATCTAATAATGAGGATCAGTAATTCACTTGTTATACATAGAATGGTAAAAGGACACATCATGAGAAAGAGACTTTGAAGGACAAAAAATGTCCATTCCGGAATAAATTCTATTATCCACCATTAATTTAACTTTTTAAAGTTTTTCCAGATGCTTAATCTATGTACATTTCATTTTTATAACCCTCTTAACAATTTTTAAGTATTTATATTAACAGATGGCGTGCAAAACACAAGAAAACTCATGAGTGGTCCGAAAGGTGTTAACAGCTTAAAAGTATTAACCATATAAATATTGCTGTACAACAGATCACCAGAACTTTTCATCTTGTGTGAATGAAACTCTATACCCATTGAACAACTCTCCATTTCCTCCTCACTCGGTCCCTGGCAACCATTATTCTACTTTCCATTTCTATGAGTTTGATTATACTTTAGATACCTCATATAAGTGGAATCATGAAGAGTTTATCTTTTTGTGACTGACTTATTTCACTTAGCATAACGTCCTCAAAGTTCACCCATATTGTAGCATATGACAGGGTTTCCTTATTTTTTTAGGCTGAATAATATTCCATTATATGAATATACCATATTTTGTTTATCCATTTATCTGTTCATGGACATTCAGGTTTGCTTCCACATCTTGGCTATTGTGAATAATGCCATAATGAACATGGGTGCGCAAATATCTCCTTGAGATCTTATTTTTGATTCTTTTGGATATATACCCAGAAGATGGATTTGTAGATCATACGAAAAGTATATTTTTAAGTTTTTAAAGGAAATTCCATACTATTTTCCATAGCAGTTGCACCATTTTACAATCCCATCAATAGTGCACAAGGGTTCTAATTTTCCCCAACACTTATTTTCTGTTTTTTTTTTTTTAATTGCTGCTATCTGAATGGATGTGAGGTGATATCTCATGATTTTCATATATTTCCCTGATGATTAGTGACATTGAGAAGCTTTTCATATGCTTATTGGCCATTTGTATATCTTCTTTGAAAAATATCCGTTCAAGTCCTTTGCCCATTTTTAATCAGATTGTCTGATTTTTTGTTGCTGAGTTGTAGGAGTTCTTTATATATTCTGTATATTAACCACCTATCAGATACATGATTTGTAATTATTTTCTCCCACTCTGTAGTCACCTTTGAACTCTGTTGATTGTGTCCTTTGATGTTCAAAATATTTAAGTTTGATGTAGTCATATTTGTCTGTGTTTGCTTTAGCTGCCTGTGCTTTTGGTGTCATATCCAAGAGATCATTTCCCATTACAACGTTGGAAAGATTTTCCCCATATTTTTTTTCTAGGAGTTTTATAGTTTCAGGTTTTACATTTAGGTCTTTGATCCATTTTGAGCTAATTTGTGCATATGGTATATGATAACGGTCCATCTTCATCATTTTGCATAAGGATAGCTGTTTTCCCAACATTTGTTGGAAACTGTCCTTTCTCTATTGAGTGGTCTTGGCATCCATGTCAGAGATCATTTGAGAGTTTGTTTCATAACAGAGCTTGTTTCTGGGCTCTATTTTCTGTTCCATTGGCCTATATTTCTGTCTTTGTGCCAGTACCATAACGTTTTTGATTATTGCAACTTTGTAATGTTTTAAAATTAGGAAGAGTGAAGCTTCTCACTTTGTTCTGCTTTTTCAACATTGTTTTGGGCATACCAGGACCTCTGACATTCTAAATGAATTTTAGGATGTTACTTTCTATTTCTGCAAAAAAAATGCCATTGGCATTTTGGTAGGGGTTGCATTAAATCTGTACATTGCTTTGGATAGTATGGATATTTTATTAATAACAATATTAAGCCTTCCAATCCATGAACATGGGATGTCTTTCCATTGTGTTTTTAACTTTTAACACAAGAAAGTTTGTTGAATTTTGTAAAATGCTTTTTCTGCAACAATTAATCATGTGATTTTTATTCTTTGCTCTTTTAATGTGTTATATTACATTTATTGATTTTGATACATTGAACCATCCTTGCATCACAGGGACAAATCTCACGCTGTCGTGGTGTCATTGTCATGGTGTATAATCCTTTAAATGTGCTGTTCAATTTTATTTTTTAGTAATTTGTTGAGGATTTTTGCATCATATTTATGCAAAATTTCTTTTTTTATTTTTTTTTTTGAGACAAGAGTCTTGCTTTGTTGCCCAGGCTAGAGTGAGTGCTGTGGCATCAGCCTAGCTCACAGCAACCTCAAACTCCTGGGCTTATGCAATCCTTTTGCCTCAGCCTCCCGAATAGCTGGGACTAAAGGTATGCACCACCATGCTTGGCTAATTTTTTCTCTCTATATATTAGTTGGCCAATTAATTTCTTTCTATTTATAGTAGAGACAGGGTCTCACTCTTGCTCAGGCTGGTTTCGAACTCCTGACCTCGAGCAATCTGCCTGCCTCGGCCTCCCAGAGTGCTAGGATTACAGGCATGAGCCACCGCGCCTGACCAAAAATTTATTTTCTTGTAGTATTTTTGTCTGGCTTTAATATCAGGGTAATGTTGGCCTCATAAAATGAGTTTGGAAGTATTCTCTCCTCTTCAAGCTTTTGGAAGAGTTTGAGAATTGGTAATAATTTTTCTTTACATGTTTGGTAGAATTCTCTAATGAAGCCATCTGGTCATGTCTTTTCTTTGTTGGGAGGTTTCTGATTACTGATTCAATATCATTAGCAGTTATGGATATCTTTTAGATTTTCTATTTCTTCATGATTCAGTTTTGGTAGGTCATATGTTCCTATGAATTTATCCATTTCCTCTAGGTCAGGCATCCTCAAACTACGGCCTGTGGGCCACATGCGGGTGTTTTTGCCTGTGTTTTTTTTACTTCAAAAAGATATGTGCAGTGTGCATAGGAATTTGTTCATAGTTTTTTTTAAACTATACTCCAGCCCTCTAACAGTCTGAGGGACAGTGAACTGGCCCCCTGTTTAAAAAGTTTGAGTACTCCTGCTCTAGGTTATCCAATTTGTTGGTGTATAACTGTTCACAGTAGTCTCTTATAATCTTTATTTCTGTGGCATAAGTTGCAATATCTCCTTTTTCATTTCTAATTTTAGTTGAGTCTTCTCTCTTTTTAACTTAGTCTAGCTAAGGGTTTGTTAATTTTGTTGATATTTTCAAAAATCCGACTCTTAGTTTCATTGATTTTTTTTCTGTTATTTTTCTATTCTCTATTTTGATTATTTCTGCTCTAATTTTATTATTTCCTTCTTTCTGCTAACTTTGGGTTTAGTTTGTTCTTTTTCTAGTTCCTTGAGGCAGAAAGTTAGGTTGTTGCTTTGAGATCTTTCTTCCTCACTAATGTAGTTGTCAACACTATACACTACCCTCTTAGTACTGTTTTTGCTACAACCCATAAGTTTTGCTATATTGTGTTTTTGCTTTTATTTGTCTTAAGATGTTTTCTAATTTCCCTTGTGATTTATTTTTTTGACTAATGGGTTGTTCAAGAGTGTGTTGTTTAATTTTCACGTATTTGTGTATTTTCCAGTTTTCCTACTATTAATGTCTACTTTCTTTCCTTTGTAGTTGTAAAAGATACTTGATAGATCTCAATCTTAACTTCGTTAGGACTTGTGTTTTAGCCTACCATGTGATCTATGCTGAAGAATGTTCCATGTGCATTTGAGAAGAATGTGTATTCTACTGCTATTGAGTGGAGTGTTCAGCATATGTCCATTAGGTCCAATTGGTCTATGATGCTGTTCAAGTTCTCTGTTTCCTTATTAATCTGTTTGGTTGTTCTAACCATTATTCAAAGTGGAGTACTGAAATCTCCTATTATTAATATCTATTTTTCTCTTCAATTTTGTCAATGTTTGCTTCATATATTTGGGTGCTCTAACGTTAGATGCACATATATTTATCATTGCTATATATTCCTTGTGAATTGACCCTTTTATCAATATAATATCCTTCTTTGTCTCTTTTTGACAGTTTCCAATCTGAAGCCTATTTTGTCTGATATAAGCATGACCATCCCAGCCCTTTTTTTGGTTATGATTTGTATGAAATATCTTCTTCTATCTTTTCATTTTCTGCCTATATGTCTCTTTACATCTAAAGTGAGTCTCTTGTAGACAGCATATCATTACATCTTGATTTTTTAACCCATTCAATCACCCTATAGCTTTTGATTGGGAAATTTAATCCAATTACATTTAAAGGATTTATTATTGCCATTTTGTTAACTATTTCCTGTTTCTTATAGCTATTCTGTCCCTTTTCCTCTCTTGCTGTCTTCCTTTGCATTACTGACATGGCTTTGATTCCTTCATCAATTTCTTTTCTGCATCTTCTATAAGAATTTTCTTTGTGATTACTGTAAGACTTACATAAAATATAGCAATCTATAAGTCATATACAAAAATTACTCTATTACATTTACTCACTCCTACTTTGTTTTTGATGTCAGAAATTACATCTTAATATATTATTTATCCATTAGCATACTTTTATAGTTATATCTTATGCTTTTATCTTTTAAATTCCATACTAGGAATAAATGTGCTTTATATGCCACCATTATAGTATTACAGTATTCTGTCTCTATTTTCCTTTACCAGTGAGCTTTGCATTTTCATATGCTTTCATGTTGCTGTCTAGTGTAATTTTATTTTAACTTGAAGGATTCCCTTTACCATTTCTTATAAGCCAGGTCTAGTTGTGATGAACTCCCTCAGTTTTTGTTTATCTGGGAAAATATATTTCTCTTTCATTTTTGAAGGATAATTTTTACTGGGTATAGTATTCTTTGCAGGCAGATTTTTTTTTTTCTTTCAGCACTTTGAATATATCATACTATTGCCTTCTGGCTTGTATAGTTTCTGCTGAAATATCCAATTACATTCTTATGGGAGCTTCCTTGTACATGATAAGTCACTTTTCTCTTGCTTCTTTCAAGATTTTCTCTTTGTCCTTGACTTCTCACAGTTTAATTATAACATTTCTTGGTCTGTGCCTCTATGCTCTCACCCTAGCTGTATACTTTGAGCTTTGAGTGTTTGGATGTATATTTCTTTCCTCAGCTATGGCAAGTTTTTGACCAATTATTTCTTCAAATAAGTTCTAGTCCCTTTCTCTCTCTCTCTTCCTTCTGGAACTCTCATAATGTGTACATTGGTCCAAGTGATGGCACTCCATAAGTCTCCTTGGTTTTCCTTACTTTTCTTCCATTTTTTTCCTTTTTACTCCAATGACTTGATAATTTCAAATAACTTGTGTTTGAGTTTGCTGATTTTTTCTTATGGTTGATCAAGTCTGCTGTTGAACCCTCTAGTAAATTTTTCAATTCAGTTTCTATATTCTTCAGCTCTAGAATTTCTGTTTGGCTCTTTTAAATAATTTGTGTTTAATGATAGTCTCATTTTTAAAGATAATAATTTTGACTTCTTTGCTAGGTAATCATAAGTCTCCATTTCTTTGAGATTGGTTTCTGGAGAATTATTTTGGACTTTTGATTGGGCTATGTTTCTCTATTTCTTGGTGTGCCTTGTGATTTTTTTGCTGAATTTTATGCATTTGAGAAAACATCCATATCTCTCAGTCTTTACAGACTGGGTTTGTACAGGGAAAGACCCTTACCAATCAGCCTGGCTAGAGATTCTGAAACATTTTTGGGGGAATACGACTTCTCTGTGCCTGTGCCCATAATTTACCAATTAGAAGTTTTGCAGGTTTCTTTATCAGGAGTTTGTAATCTCTTGCTCCTTCTGGTGTTTGTTCACAGCACTGTAGGCTCTGTAGTGCTGTTGCTGCAAGCCACCCCTGCTCTTTATAATTAGTAGCCCCCAGGAATCCAAAGTATGCCAGCTCCCTGTTGGCAACCCAGTTAGTTTTAAGACTAAATTCATTTCCCGAGGCAGCCCTCCAAAAATCTGGAACACTAAATGCAAGCGCCACTCTTCTGCATCCTAAGGAGGAAGCTGGGAGTTAGGCACCTTCTCCAGATTGCACTGAGAGATGCTGGTATGCATGTGTGGCATGGCAGGCTCTATGGTGCCTCAGGAAGCTGTCTTCATTCTCCATTGCTTTCAGCAGCCCCCAGGCATCTAAGCTATGCTGGTTCTGTCAATGCAGTGAGATAGAAAGCAGTCCTTTGGGCAGCCCTCTATTCTTACTTACTGCTTAGATAATATTGAACCAAGTTTTGAAGGCTATATTAAAATCAATTAGGCAACATAGTGTGTTAGTTAAAAATGTGGGCAACAAAATCAGAGTCCCAGTTTTCAAATACTGGTTCCAACTCATACTATTAGTACACCCGCAAACAACTTGTTTAACTTTAGTGGAATCTTTAGTTTCCTTATCTATTTAATGCAGAAATACATGGGATTTTACTCACAGGATTTGTTGTTGTTGTGTGTAAGGATTAAGTAGGATGAACCATGTAAATTGACTATTACACAGTAATAGTCAATAAAAATTACCCTGTTTTATCATCATCATCATCAAAAAATAGTAATGCTAGCAGTACTGGCAGTAATAACTACAATAATAGCAGCTAAACATTTATTAAGTGATTATTATGTACCTAGCATTACATTGCTTAATCCTGAACTCATAAGGTAGACACTTTTATTACCACATTTTATAGGTGAAGAAACTGAGGTACAGAGATATTGAGTACTTGTCCAAGTTCACAAAGCTAATAATTAGAGAAACCAAGATTTGAGCAGAGGTACTTTGACTCTAAAGTATGGATTCTTTTATAAGATGAGTCGGTGAAGGCAAGAGTTTGAGGCTTGCAGACTGTTCACTAAACCTGAAAATTACTAAAAAGGTAACTACTTTCTCTGCTTATGTATAAGAGGCAGTGCATCAAATTTAGAATGTACAGCTTGTTATATCACAAACTTTACATAATTAAAAATTGTTTTATTCCTTCCTTAAATAAAAATGAAAGTTTTTGACATATGATATTTTACATGTTAAGGGATTTTAATGGAGTAGATCTATCACTATAGGTATTAATTAAACTTGACGGTAGTGGGGTAATGGAAAGATTTCAGGAAAATATGTAAATTCACTATCATTAAAATGATGCTGGCAAAAAATGACTATCTAACATTTAAGTATGGGTATTAAAATATGTGACTAATGAGGTGATACTAGATAAGTGAAATCATATATAGAAAAAATTTTAGTATATTATAATTGTTAATTAAATCTAATTTCTGAAACCTTTGCCTGAGTGTTAAGATCACTAGGATGGAATCTAATAATCATAAAGTTCAGCTGACTAGAATAAGACTAGGAAACTCTTACACATGAAATAAAAAAGCAAACCATCATAGAAAGTTAATAGCTGCAGTTAAACTACTATATCTAAAATTTTCCACTTAATAGTTAGTTCTAGGAAGAATTTTTAATGAATGATATTTATCTCAACTATGTCCTTTTGAATCATGTTCTGTTGTATAATGAATGTCTACAATAAAATAGTAATGTCTGCAAGTAAATATAACTTTAAGATAAAATTATTTTAAAATTAAAAGCCCATTAATAACTAGGGATGAATGTTGTAATCTGAGAATTGGCAAAACAGCTTGGCAGGAAAGAGTTCCTTGAATAAGAGGGCAATGCTGAGTCAATTTTTCAAAATAGAGTCATGGGAAATCCCTTACTTCAGTAGTGACTTAACTGAATCATTATTCCAGTTAATTGCAACTAAAGCAATAAAATCTTTTAATTCATTAAAAGGGGAGTCAGTTTTGTCTTTACATATCTAAAAACTCAAAGATTCTATTTTATTTCTTTACATTTTGTTCAAATAAGAAATCATAAATAAGATCCTCCAGCAATTAACACAGAACTTTATACACAGTTGAATGCAGGAGAATGCCTTTTCATCAAGTTAGGGTGCAGATATATTATTTTATACTGTAGGGCTACTTCCGCCTAGATAACTAATGTTGGTTATTGCATTAGAGTGAGTTAGAACATGACTTTTTTATTCCATAATCTTCATTAACATAATTTTATTAATGTAGAAAACTCTTACCCAGAAAGATAAAAGTTGCAAATAATTTCATTATTCCTTCCAGGAACTTTCTGCAAGACCCATTAGCTCTTAAATAGAGAATATCAGAGTGATACCAGCAAAATGGTGGAGTAGGAGATACCAGCCTTCATCACCCAGAAAAATCAATAATTAGGCAGTTATCCATGAACACAAATAGTTCTAGGAGACTTCAGGAGTTCAATTATAAACTCAAACAGTGCAAGGGAATAAAACCTGGAAAAAATGCACAAAAAAGATTGCTGTGATGACTGGTATACCAGAGACTTCTGGAGATGAGCTAGGAACAAAGAATAAGGGTGAGTGCTGTGAGTATTAGCCACACAGTAAGTACCATGTGGTCTCCAGTGGCCTGCTTTGGAAAGGACACTGGAAGACATTGCCACTGAGGACCTCAATAGCAGCAATGGATGCCCTTTAGCTTTCATAGCAGAAGTCCCCTTAGTGGACATCAGCATGGACCCTAACAGCCTGTTCTGTAAATGAAACTGGCTGCTTTCACTACTGAGACAAACGATAGCCACTGCTGCTACAGACCCACAAGAGAGGGAGCTGCTCCTCCAAGAAGGAGCCACTTGTGCTGCCCAGGGATCAGTGCAGGCCCACATTCTCAATACCATGCATGATCTGGACCCTGACTGTGAAGCTGCTCTGTCAGTGCAAGTGCCTAGGATGCTAGAGTCACAGCCACAAGGAGTGGTTTATTTCAACTATGTCCTTTCGAATCCTATTCCATTGTATAATGAATGTCTACAGTAAAATGGTAATGTCTTCAAGTAAACATGCCTATAAAATTATTTTAAATTAAATGCCCCAGTACCTCTATAGCTCTGTGTGTACCCACATCCCAGACCCCAGCACCCGAGGTGCTTTATAAGTACCTGGACCTCACATACTGTTACTAATACCGCAACGGCATCTGCACTCTGGGCATTGGTGCTGGAACCACCCTGAACTCTGGAGCTGAGGTTCCTCTACTTGTACCTGAGCTCCAGACCCCAGCTTCATGGATACTTCATAGGAGTTGTGCATCAGACATTGGTGCCAATGCCACCACATGCATACCCATGAGCCTGATCAGTACTAAAAGGGATCCTCTAGGTCATGACTTCCCATGGGAGAAAAAGAGATCTTAGTAGCCTTCACTACCAAAGACTCCAATAGTCCTCATCACTGATATGGACACCCACAACATTGGCTGCTGATGACCTATGTGATCTTTGCTGATGCCGACCTCAGTTGACAGAGCTGCATGGAGACTACGATATTGTGCCCTTACTGGAGCCAGAAGTGCTGCACTTGATCCAGCCTGCATCCTCACACCCACCCATAGGTGGATGTCTGTCCCTACTGAAACCAGCCTGTAAAGTCTGGAAGAGGTAACTGGTTTATCACTTGTACAGACATCAGTGCAAGGCAATAAGAAACATGAAAAATCAAGGAAACTTTATAGTAAAGTATCAGCATAAGTTTTCTGTAACCAACCCCAAAGAAATGAAGATCTATGAATTGTCTGACAAAGAATTCAAAATAATAATCATAAAATTAAAAAAACATTTTTAAGAGATGGGGGTCTCACTATGTTGCCCAGGCTGGTCTTGAACATTATTTGGCCTCAAGTGATTCTCTCACCTTGGCCTCCCAAACTGCTGGGATTACAGGCATAAGCCACCATGTGCAGCCCAAAATAATTATTTTAAGGAACTCAGCTACAAGAGAACAGAGACAGACAACTCAACAAAACCAGAAAAACAACATATGAACAAAATGAGAAGTTTGACAGAGAGACAGAAATCAAAAAGAACTGAACAGAAATTCTAGAGCTGAAGAATACTGTAAGTGTAGAGAGCATCAATGGCTGACTTGATTAAGCAGAAGAAAGAATATGAGAATTCAGACAGGTCATTTGATAGCATCAAAGAGAGACTAAGACCTTTTTAAGCCATCATCCCTAAATCCTTCCATTTGGAGTAGCTTGGGCACTGCTATAGAGGTACACTGTTGACACAGGCCCCTGACCTCTGCTGCTGGCTGTGGGGTGGTCTACCATAGTCCTGGCTTGTGTGGTCCTGGAGAATGTGGAGGGGCAGCTGGGAAGGGATGCCTGTAGTCTGGCACAGCAGAGTATACTAGTCCCAGGATGGACACTAGAATACTGGTTTCACTTCTAAGGCAAGAAAATGCAGGAGACATTTGTCTGATAAATTTTCTCAAGAAATGAAATATACAGATTATTTTGTAATTGGGAGTAGAAGTAGAACTGTCATCAGATACTTATATGTGTTGGCCTACTATATTGTGAAAATGTAAAAATACCTGAGATGTAAAAGTGAGCCTCATGTTAAGATCAAATTGAAAATAGACTGGATGACTTAATATTTTTAAGATGGCAATACTACCCAAAGCAATCTATTATTTCATTGTATTCATTATCAAAATTCCAATGGCCTTTTTTTTTGTTGTTGTTCATAGATGGAAAATCCAATTCTAAAATTCACACAGAATGGCCAGGGGCCCTGAAGAGCCAAAATAATAAAATTGAAAGATTATCCCTTTCCAATTTCAAAACTTACTACAAAGCTCACTACAGTAGTCTAAACAGTGTGATACTGTCATAAAGATAAACACGTAGATCAGTAGAATAGAATTGAGAGTCCAGAAATAAACTGATACATCTACAGTCAACTGAATTTTAACAAGGGTGCCAATACTATTCAGTGGAGGAAAGAATAGTCTCTTTGACAAATGGCACTGGGACAATTGGATACCCATAAGCAAAAGAATGAAGATGGAGCCCTACCTCATACCATATATAAAAATTAACTCAAAATGGATCAATGATCTAAATATAAGAGCTAAGAGCATACAGTTCTTAGAAAAAACACAGGAGAAAATCTTAATAACTTTGGATTGGCAATAATTTTTTAAAATATAACAAAATCACAGGAAACAAAAGAAAAACTATATAAGTTGAAATTTATCAAAATTAAAAACTTTTATGCATGAAAGAACATTATCAAGAAAGTGAAAAGACAACCTACAGAATGTGTGAAAATATTTGCAAATTACCTATCTGGTAAGGGTCTAATATCTAGAATATATAAAAAATTCTTACAACTCAACAACAAAAAGACAAACAATCCAACTAAAAATGTGTAAAAGACTTCAATAGAAATTTCTCCAAAGAAGATATACAAATAACCAACAAACATGAAAACATGCTCCATATCATTACTCATTATAGAAATGAAAATCAAAAGCATAATGAGACACCATTTCACTTCCACTAGAATGGCTATAATGGAAATAAAAGAGGAAAATATTAATAAGTATTGAAATTATCGTCAAGGATGTGAAGCTATTGGAACCCCTGTACACTGCTGTTGGGAATGTAGAGTGGTTCAGCCTTTGTAGTTCCTCAGAAAAGTAAACGTAGAATTGCCATATGACTCAGAAATTCTGCCTCCAAGGTATGTACCCAGAAGAATTGAAAACAGGTATTCAAACAGATACGTGTACACACATGTTCACAGCAGCACTGTTCAAAACAGCCAAAACGTGGAAATAACCCAACTGTTCATCAACTGATGAATGGATAAATAAAGTGTGGTACAAACATAAAACAGAATATTATGTAGTCATAACAAAGAATGAAATACTGATACATGCTACAACATGGATGAACCTTGAAAACATTAAGCTAAGTAAAAGAATCAAGACACAAAATATCATATACTGTATGGTTCTGTGTATATGAAAAATACAGAATAGGTAAATCCCTAGAGATAGAAACCAGATTAGTGGCTTCCGTGTCTAGGGGCAGAGGGAAACGAAGAGTAATTGCTTAATGGTATGGAGTTTCCCTCTGGGGTGAAGAAAATGTTCTTGCAGCTAGATAGAGGTGGGGTGGTTGAACATTATTGCATATTTACTAAATGCCACTCAATTGTTCACTTTAAAGTGGCTAATTTTATATTGTGTAAATTTTGCCTCAATTAAAAAAAGAAAGATCAAAAGGAAGGACACTTATGACTGGCTTTGTATGTACATTTGGCATCCAATGGTGATTCATTTGATGCTTCCAAAAACATCCTATGAGGTAGAGATATTGTGGACCCTGTGTTCCTATGGCTGTCAGTTAGTTCAAAGAGTATCAAAACATTACCTGAAGACTTCATTCTTGGAAGAGAAGATGATATTTCATCTTAGACTCCAGCGGAATCCAAATGTGAATAAAATAAAATGAACTACTTTAGTTTTTTCAGATTTGGATTGACTTGATTCTCTGAAAAATATAGCTCCTTATCCCTACCTAGTTGGTTAGGTTGTTGTTACCAAAAGCCTTGACTACCTCATGGGCACTTATACCGACTGACATCTGAAGATTGTACTTAAATGAACTAAAGCACCAAAAAATCCAATATGTTAGAACTAAAACTTAAACATTTTGTCTTTATTTCTGTGGATCCTAGTAGGATTTCTTGGAGTCAGCACTGCCCCTTTGCTCAATTTGAGCTCTGCTCAGGCTTTAATTAATTTTGCTTACATGCAAATTTTATTCTGTAGAGTGGCCAAAATTCAAAATAAACCTCTCTCTCTCTCTCTCTTACACACACTCCTTGCCTTGCTATCACCATCAATCCTAAGATATTATATCATGATCTTAATAAATTCCAATCAAGCTACCACAGTGAAAGGCCTAACTTATACCTGAGTTAGAAATATCATAAATAAAAACACAACAGATTGTGTCACTTAAAGAAAAAAAGAAAAGAATAATATAAAAGTAAAAAAAAATTAAAATAAAAAAAATAGAAATATCATAAATATTCCAACACTGAACCTACACTGAAATGCAATGTAGACTCTGTTAACGTACTGTTCTTCTTTACTGTGGTAACCTCTTATTTATGAGGAGCCAGAATTCAACAATCTTGGAGATTCTAAGAAGACCCAGTCAAGACTGAGATTTCTTCTCTACCACAGCCCAAGACTTGTGATTTGAAAATTTCTCTGTGGCTCTTTAAGCATCCTATTTAGGGAAGGGCAAGTGTCTCTAATTGTTAAATTGAGATAAGTCTCACATTAGATTGAAATCTAATATATTTTCTTTAAGCTCCTCAATTGCTAAGTTTATTTGGTCTCCTAAAAGTAGGAAATCTTTTTTAGGACCACTTTGATAAATCTGACTAAATATAAAAATGCTTTTATCCTTGGTGAAAATCTGTCATTGCCAATAACACTACTATTTGTCTCTGTCTATCCTTGTCATTTTTTGTTATATCTCTATATGGGTTAAGTTCATAAGGAAAAAGACAGGTGTAGGCCCCAATAAGTGTTTCACAAGCTGGCCCTGGAGACCAAGAGTTTCAGGTTTCTTTTAGGATTAGTGTCCTTTGGATAATGCGCTGGGTCATTCATTAGCCTATGAGAACTTTTTTAATTCTTATTTTGTTTTCTTAGTAGGAGTCTGGCCATGGAAGAATTAAAGTGGCCACCCTGAGGAACTTTTGATATGAGGGGTGTCTTAGAACAAAAAGGGAACAAAATTCCAAACATCTAATGGGCTGGAATTTTTGATTGGTATGTGGAAAAAATTTCTAAGAAAGTCAGATTCCAAAAAGTACTTCCTTAAGAAATTCCTTGGCCAAGGCAAAATAAAAATGTAATAATAATAATGATAATAAAGTCTCTTTTAGATCCTCCAAAACCACATCTCAAACATAACTAAGAAGATTCCTAGGTCTCACTGGCTACTGTAGGCAATGGGTTCCCAACTTTCTTAAATTGCCATGCCACCATATGACTTACCCAAGTCTTTAGAAACTGAACCTCTTCCCTGGGCACTAAACATAAGCAGATATTTTATGAATTAAAATTAGTTCTTCAATAACTTCCTGGGCATACCACTTATCATAAAACTTCATCCCTAGTATATGATTCTTTGTCAGAGGCAAAAGTCTGCCTAGATGGCAGAACTCATTGAGCTCACCAGAGCTTGTCATTTAGCAAGAGCTAAGAAAGTTAATATATGTATTGACAGTAGATATGCTTTTGGAATGCTTTGGAAATAAGGAAGGGTTCTTGACCTTGGCAGGAACCTCAATTAGCAAAGGCTAGCAATTTATAAAACATTTAAGAGCTCTAATGCTTTATAAGGAAGTAGCTATTATAAAAGCAGAGCTCAAACAAAAGGAGACAATATGCAGGCTAAAGGAATATTGACTTGACTTGTCTGATCCTTATGCCAGAACAGACAGCTCTCACTAAGGTCATAGCCCTTATAAGAGCCCAAGAAATTAATCTTTGGTTTAAAAGCAGTTCAAAGCCACTATTATGGAATGCCAGTGATCAGTTTTTCAGTCAGAAAAGAAGTACTGGGAGATATCTGAATGTAAATTTGCACAGTTGGCTACTTAGTAGCACTGAAGGTCCTCAAATGGAATTTTGCAAAAATTTTACATGAAATTATCCACTACTGTTGCTATGGTTTGAATGTATGTTGAAACTTAATCCAAACAAAATTCATGTTGAAACTTAATCGCCAAAACAACATTATTAAGTGGAGTTGGGCCTTTTAGGAGGTGACCAGGCTATGAGGGTTCCAATGTCATGAATGAAATTAGTACTTTATAAGAGGGCTTATGGAGGAGAGATTGCTCTTTCTACTATCTGAGGACATAGTGTTCAACTCTGGAGGAAGTTCAAGATGTGTTCAAGTGTTCAAGATGATATCCTGCAAACAAAGACCAGGTCCTCACCAGATATTGAACCTGCTAGCACCTTGATATTGAATTTTGCATTCTCCAGAAATTTAAAAAATAAATTTCTGTTTTTTATAAGTTATTCAGTTGGTGGTATTTTGTTATAGCAGCATGAATGGACTAAGACAACTGAAAAAACAGATTTGTTACTATACATAATTACCAATGATAGGAAAGCCTTACTATGTTTCATATGTTACCAACATAATCCTGGTAAAATTATAAAGGTGGGACATGGCTAAGAGCCTAAACCTCAGGCCCCCCAGGAATACCTCCAAATGGATGTCACACAACTCCCCTTTGCAGTGGGTTTCAAATATGTCTTGGTCATTGCTTACTTTTGGGATGAACTAAAGCCTTTCCTTGACAGAGAACAACTTTAACAGCAACAAAAACTGTTTGTTTTTGTGTTCCCAACCTGGGGAATTCTGATGTCTGTCTCTAATGACAGAGGCACCTACTTTATTTGGCCTATTACTAAACAGTTTTGCAAAGCTCTGCCACTTATTAAGAAATTTCACTATCCATATCATCCCCAATCTTCAGGAAAGGTAGAAAGAACAAACATAATTCTAAAAATCAAATTAGTAAAACTCTCAGATTCTTGAATGTTTATGGCTATATTGTCCAGGCTGTTCTCAAACTCCTGGCCTCAAGTGATCCTCCTGACTTGGCCTCCCAAAATGCTAGGATTATAGGCATAAGCCACTGCAACTGGCTTCATAAAATTGACTATATTGGATATTAACTCTATATCTTATTGTATAGACTGCTCAGATTGGGGATGGGATCTATCTCTTGGCTTAATTTGGATAATCTTGGCTTTTGGCTAAAAAATGGACTATAAACTCTGAGTATAATCCTTTTTATATTTATATTGCATGTGTCAGGTATATTCTAATACAACAGAACAGGAAAACAATACTTTGACAACCTCCCGCAGACACTTGATATACCACTGTGATATCTCAAGTAGAGGTGAAGGTCTGGATTGATCATACCTGCAAATGTGAATGGCCTGTCTTTTAGGTCAGAGTGAAGAATGACCACCAAGGGAAAGACCCTGATACCTGAAACTATCTGTAACTACACAGTTTATTGTCTTCATTAGCATAACATTACTATTGCATTGTCTTTGTCAATACGACTTTACTATTCCAGAAAACTCTTCCCTTGAAGGTAACAATTGTAAATAACTTTACTGCTCATTCCAGAAACTTCTGGAAGGAGCCATCGACTCTGAAAAAGAGTATCGAAAGATAGTTTACATACCAAGACTCTCAGAACCCCTTGCCTTTCTATCAATGTGAAATGATTATATCAGGATCCTTATCCAATTCTAATCAAGCCCCCACATTAAAAGCTATGCTTTAGACCAAACTTCAAAATCTCATAAATATTCTGACTTTGCCCTTTCCTTTCTGAGACTCTGAGACTAAGACTTTGTTTAAATGGCATTCTCCCTTACTACAGTAAGAATAACTTCAGTTTCGTTATCAATGGGTTGTTTTGATAATATTTTTAAGGAGCTGAAGGAAAGTTACCTCTTCCTTTGACAAAGCCACTCAATTCTAGATAAGCTGTATTAACTTTAAAACTGAGTTTTAACTTTTCTCCTTTCTCTAGGATCCATTGGTCTGCGTGTCACTGGTCTGACACATTTATATATAATATACATATAATGTATAAATTATATATTATATAATATATAACATAATTATATGATTATAATATATTGATTATAATTATATGATTATAATATATTATAATAATATATTAATATAAGTACATAATATATTATATTACATATAATATATATAATACATATATATGTTTAAAAAGAAGTTGATTATAGTTTTCTTTATGTTGGCTACATTTTGGAAATGTTTTCCTTGAGGATAGTTTAATTAGTAAATAAGTGAAAAAAATGATTAAAGTAGATGGAACAGTAGGGGTATACAAGAAGGATTAATCACCTTGAGTGGGTGGAACTCAGAGGTGTCACAGAAGGATCATATATGAAATGAATCTTGAAGGATAAGTAAAAGTTTTCCAGGAAAACAAAGGAAGTAATAGTTTATGCAAGGGAGAAAAGGTTCAAAGGAATAGAGGCAGGATACAGCATTGAGAGAATGGAGAACTGCTAACAGGTTCCATATGATTGTAGTATGATAGTACATGGCAAAAGAAGACAAAAAGGGAGATTAAAAATAGTCTAAATAAGCAATGGGGTATTGAAGTTGAGAAGTTCAGAGGCAGAATAGCTCATGCTGATGAAGGGATCCTGGGTGGGGCCATGGGCAGGAGTATGAGTTCATCAAAGTGGTATTGAGAAGAAAGATAATAAACTTATAAAAGTCACAGAACATGAGGCTATGATGTTGGATGGGCTCTCCATATGGATCTAAATGGTTATAAGGACCATCTACATGACCATTTCATCCTAAGAAAACATGATCAGAAAAACCCAGGCCATTATGAAGTCCATCCAAAATGATTAACAGCTAATGAGCCAATAAGTACATAACTGAAATAAAAGACAGTTCTAATACAAAGATCTATGATGGATATGAAAGAAGGGTCGAAGGAATCTGTTCTCAATAAGAAATTATTTTTGTTCCTAATCATCATAATCACTACCAGTGACCCACCATCATTTCAGGAACAACAATAAATGGGAATTACACAGTAATCATCATAAAATATCATTTTTAAAGTTCATTTATCTCTATTGTTTTATTTTAGTTAATATTCAATCGTCTCTCCGCTGACCCTTAGATTTCTCCACTTTAGGTCCTAGTAAGGGATTATACATCTCTTATTACTGGGAGAGTCTCTCTCAGATTCATATGTCTGTTGAATATTGTGGAAACTTGTGATGTAACCATGTCTGTTTATATTTATTTTTTATATAACTCTAATACAAAGGTCTTGGGCAAACAATTACAGTGTGTCTGCCTGAGGGTTTTGAGCTAAGATGACAGATTTATAACACAGAAATTGAAAAAATTTACACTAAAAAACCCCATGAATTTTTACCTATTTGAAGTTCTTCAATTACTTTCTGATTGTTAAATAATACTAACATTCTACTGGAAATATAAATCCCATTTGCTAAACCTCCTAGTGGTGTGGGTATCCAATAGACCTGTTTCAGTATAGTCCTCCTGTACTACTTCTTTTGATAAAGATCAGGAATGATAAAGATCAGGATGATGTCATTAAGGTATCAAGTTGCAGAATAATAATAATAAAATAATTAGCATTTAAACAGCCCTTTTCTCTTAGGATCCCAAAGCTTTTAAGGCACAACTTTCAATGTGACTTCATTTCAAGGATACGGGTAAGGAAAAGCTACTTATAGCTCCTTTTTATAAGACAGGAAAATGAATAATATACAAAGTTAAATGACTTTCAAGTTAAGGGTATTAGTGATCAAACCAAAAAATAAAATTAAGGATTCTTTATCCTTGGTTCAGGGATCTATGTTCTAAAACATACTGTCTGTGAAGTTAAGATCTTTCAGGAATTCATATTTACCAAATGATATGATGTACCCTCTTAGGAGTCACATTTTTTAGTTAGCCTCCTTTAATAGATTTAATATTACTATTATTTTCAGTTAGTCTGTTTTCAAATATCTTTTGGCAGTGGGGTAATTAGCGTCTTAGTCACAGAGAAGGCTCATTCCTAGCCTGCTGGGAGTCCATTAAAGTTCTGCTGTCAGCTTGCAAAAATAATCAGATTAAGGGAAAATTCTTTAATATGTTGAAACTAATATTTTAAGAAAGTGAAAGCCCTAGTATTCATAGTCTTGATATAAACTTTAGCCATTGTTTTTCTTCATTATTTTCCCCACGAAAATGTCATTTTTAGCTTTACTTTCTATTGAACCATAAGCTCTAGTTCAGTATCCCACCTAAAATGATAAAATACTTACTGGCTCTGAGAATGTTCTCCTTGCTGCTGCACCTGGACTGGACCTGCAGAGAGAGCATAAACTCAGTAATTTAGGGCTTATAACATGGATGACCAGAAACGTATATTTAATGGGCAAGCTCCTGAGGTCTAGGAGCAAAGGCTTTACATATCTCGGATGTTATAATGTGTTATTAAAAATGTTACATTTGTTTCATATATTTTTTATTTATCCTTTCCTTACTTTAAGGAAAGAATTGACTTCTAGAAAAAATTTGGGGTACCATATTGTAAACTGAACAGAGATAAACCAAAGGCAATTTTTGATTCATTTGTATTTGAACTCAACATATGGAAAAAAATTCAAGTTACTGCATATTCAATTGTAAATACAGATGCTAAATATTAAGGCATTTAGCATATTTCTTGACTAGAATAATGAAATTCAAGTAATAAAGTTGTAATCAAGTATTCCATTTAGTCATTTTTAGTATATATATGTTAACATTGGGAGAGCAGAAATCCTTATATATAACATTTACCTTTGATTTTAATATCCTTTGTTGTTTATTTATAATAATATACATGAATAGTTATAATATTGGTTATGAAAGATGCTTCTGCTGGAAATAATGAAATTGAATTCACTTATTTGGCAGTTCTTAGGTGTATATATAATTTATCAATCAAAATCCTTACGCTCTGATTCAAAAGTTTATGTCAAAGTAAAACATTCTGTTAAATGTTACCAAACTGTTGCAGTTTTTATAAAAATGTTGCATTCAAGGGCCTTCTTAGATGGCATTAACATGTTAATCTCAAAGGAAACTGTATTTGGCTCCACACCTCTTCTTCCCACTCCCCAGCAGCTTGCCCCAAATGGATATATACACAACAAATTAATTTCTATAGTTTAACACAATCTACTATTGTAATGAAACAACTTATGAAAGGAATGTTGCAACTTAGGGTGGGTTATGGTTGTCCTTCCCTGAAAAAAACAATTGTTAATGTTTAAAGAAACAACAACAATAAAAAAAGTCACGAACATACACACAAGAAAAAAAAACACGCACACCAAAAAAAAAAAAAAAAAAAAAAGAAAGAAAGAAATAATTCCAAATGTTATAGTTATTCTCTTTTGGCCCAGATTGTTTAACTAGTTTTAAGTACACTAGAATCTAGAATGAAGAAGCTAATCTGGAAGACAATATTCTTATATACTTTTACTTAGGAGTCTTATTGAAGAACAATTCTGGACCAAATGGGAAAGAAATTAATGACTGCTTAAAGAAAAAATACAGGGAAGAAGACACAGAATGAGGAAAAGAAAAAGAAGAGAGAGAGGTTTGACGGAGTAAATCTAGACAATAGAAAAGAAAGTATGGGCTTATAGAAGGGGATAATACATAAATGCAGAATGATCTGCTATTTTTTATTGAAAATTCATACCAAGAGGGTAAGAATGACTAATGAACTTGCTGCAAAATAAATAAGCAAGTTGGCATACTGTGGGATGAAAATAAGTATAACTATACCACTACAGCCTTAAAGAAGAAAAGAAACACACACTAACAGACAAATTAATAGACAAGCTTAATAAAGAGAGAAACTACATTTTAAAAAGTGATTTAAAGAACACAAGAGAAAGCTAAAAGAGTGAGAGAAAAATCTGGGAGAGAGAAGGAAAAGAAAGGGGGAAATGTTAAAAGACAAAAACAGAATCCAAAGAAGTCAAATGGAAGTTAAGAAAGTCTTCAACAAGATGTAGAAACAGAAGGAGCCCAAACCCATAGCGCAAAGCAATGTTTGCGAATGGAAAGTAGCTCCTTTGATCAGTAATAGTTACTCTTAAGTCGTAGCCTCTATTCCTCCAGAGTTCATCTTTAAGCCCTTCCAATCTAGAGTGGAGCTAGTGTATGGATAGAAACAAGAGATTTACAATGAACAGAGCAGTTCAGATGAGTAGTTCAAACAAATTGTCTCATAAAATGTTCCAACAGATTTATATAATGCCTATTATATACATTATATAATGTATATAATGGAAATGGTGGTGAAAAGCTAACTGGCCCCAGAAAAACAAAGCCCTAAAAACAACAAAACAAAACAAAACCACAACAAAATACCCTCTCCCCTTCCCTATGTGGCTTAAAAAATTAACAAAAAAAAATTCATATTAATAACATGAATTGAATAAAGAAACCCCAGTGTTGCTTTGTGGCACCTCAGTTTAGAACTACATATTTTAAAAAACTCAGGAGGAGAAATTTGGATGGTGTGAACAATTCAATTTCCTGACTCTGAGCACTTATCAAGGTTCACAAATTGCCAACAGCTGTATAACCAATGTTTTCCCATTTAGATTACATTGGCTATTTGAACCAGATTTCAGGAGAATCACTTCTAAAATCAGTGATTATAAGAATTTCTTTAATTTAATGATCTTGAATATATGTATAAAAAAACACCAAGGAAAGTAAATTTTAAAAGACTTTACTATTTATGCATGTAGCAAATGACCCTCTCTCTTACACTATGAAACTGGTCATTTTTATACTATCTACTTAATTTTATAAAATCTCAGTATGAAGACTTTACCTAACTCACAACATAATGGGATTTATTTGAAAGGATGAAGTTGAGAAACAACTATTATTTTCATACAAATGGACCACAAAGAAGGTAACACAGGTCTGTCTCAAGTTTTATGATTTGTTGGTTTTTTTCCTTCTCTTACCTGGCTTTACTCAATGGGAAAAAAAGGAAAATCTGGAAAACAAAATAGAACTAAGATTTTTGAGGTCAGGTGCAGTGGCTCACACCTATAATCCTAGCACTTTGGGAGGCCAAAGTGGGAGGATTGCTTGAGGTCAGGAGTTTAAGACCAGCCTGAGCAAGAGCAAGACTCTGTCTCTACACAAAATAGAAAAATTAGCTGAGCTTGGTGGCACATGCCATAGTCCCAGTTACTTGGGAGGCTGAGGCAGAAGGATCGCTTGAGCCCAGCAAGGAGTCTGAGGTTGTGGTGAGCTATGATGACACAACTGTACTCTAGCCAGGGTGACAGAGCAAGACCCTGTCTCAAAACAAACAAACAAACAAACAAAAAACCCTGAGATTTTGGGCTAATAGCAAATTTGTCATGGATTAAAAATGAAGCATATGGTTATCAGATTACCTACTACTTTATTCTATTGGATCATGTTATTTAACTACAATTAACATTTGATTTTATGGTATGAACAACTAGAATAAAAACTGAAATAACATTTAGAACAGTATATTATATTAAAGTCAATGGAAGAAATGAAAAACACAAGGGCTTTATTGAAAACACAGGTATTCATTTACTAATCAAGATTGCTTTGCGACATCAAATAATTCATTTCCACATGTGTTTACATGTGTAATATAATTTTTGCTGAAGATCACATTGCTCATTGAGAAATCTTAAGATACAAAACAGAAAACAAAAGGAGGGAGAGAGCACATAATAAATGGTAAGGAACAAAAGTGAAAATGCTTTTTAAAAAGCTGAGAAAATTTTAACAAACAATCACGATCTTTAGATATGGTTAGAGAAATCACTTACCTTATGCTTAGGTCATAATAAGAATAGCACAGTGTTTAAAGTCAGCTCTTCATTATGGGAGGTACAATTGAAAGCCATAGGTTATAATAACATGAATTGCTACACAGAAATGAAGAGTTTTTCAGCCCAACATGAAAAGCTAACTCTTATGGGAGAACATTTAAACTTATGTTCAATGCAACACAAAGAACAACTGAGGGTGTAAACACTGAAACACACCAAAACACATGAATCTCACACCAAAAAGAGCTGGCCCAATCTCTCAGGACACAGAAGTTTTAATCTGTGACCATAGTTTATGACAGATAAGGGAAAGTACATCACTCTAACAGTGAAAGATGCATGCATAATGTATAACTATCCATTTATCTCCCCACTCTCCACCCCCCTCACACACACAAGCCCACTAAGATACAGGGAAAGAATGTAGTGCCAAGCTGTTATGAAGAAAGCAGGACACACGGAAGCGCAGCAGTGGTCATGTGATTTGAGAGGTGTTCTTCCCTTAAACCATCCCATCACCATGCTTAGTTTAAAGAAGCCAGGAAAAGATCCCCTTTCAATGCTGCAGTAGCTACGAGCCCCCAGCTTGAAGCTAGTGTGTGGAATTTTGATCACCGTTCCCTGCGATGTCAGGGGCTCTCCAGTGGAAGCCAGATGTGTAACACGAGTTAGTGGGGTACAAATGTGTGAATAACAAATATCCTTTCCCTTCTGTATTCCACAGAAGTAAGGGAGGAGAGAAACAAATAAAACCCATGTTAAGGATAGGTTCATAATAATATAAGAATGTATAAATATTAAAATGGAGATTACACTCGACTGAAGATTAACACAAATCAGGTTTCACAATTTTGCTGCTCACCAGGCTAATTTATATTCTTTTTCTTATACATGCTATACAGTATGGCTCATATTGAAAAATTAGGAGCAGTTGGTTAAGAACAAAACAAAGTCACCTTCTTTAATGGACATTAAGAAAACTCTATTTTTAGCATGACTTTACTAGACACTAATCACATCTTAAGTTAGAAATTAAGCTTCTGTATATTTGGTTACTTATGTAATCTGAGAAGTCTTACAGTTTGGAAAGACACATTTTAAATTTTAATTTTTTGACACTGTTAAAAGCTAACAGCAAAAAGGATACCTATTTAGAAACTAGGTTTCCTATGTGCTTTACTATCAATAAAACTTATTTAACATGGGCTGTTCCTCTCAATTATAGGGTCAAAAAAAATTTCAACTTTGTTTTCCTGTTATTGATGACAATAGTTAAATTCATCTATTTTTTTTTTCTTTTGTAAAAGTTTTGATTCATGTGTGGTATCCCAATTCATGTGTGGTATCCCAACTATTCAAAGATCATGTACTGATTTTCTCTTTCCCACTTTATTTTTAGCAGGCCAAAGTAGCTTGACCTCTAGCATGGCTTTAGTACTTTAGCCTCTGGGCCCTTCCATAATCTCAGTTTCCTCACGCGAAAAATAAAGATTGTTGTGGGGCTCTACAGAGATAATACATATATCAGTAATTTTAAACCATATAAATGGAAACAATGTCAGTACTTATCATCAATGGAGCCACTGACAATTGTAAAATAACTCTATGATGGCATACCCTCCTCATTATAACTTCATCAGCTCAAAATGAAGGCAAGAGCTTATTTTTGACTCAAAGAGAGGAAAAAAATCCACGAACAGTTATATGTTTTTCAATCAGGAGTGGCCAGGAGATTTTACAAGTGTTATAGCCAAATGGTCGTATGCACTGGTAGGAATGCAAGCCACATAATTTAAAGCACGGAGCAAAGTCTGACCTAGCTTCTCCAAAAAATGCCTTGTATTGTTTAGCTTTTAGATTCTGGACAAGCTGTTTTCTTTCTCTGGAATACCTGTTGCTTCTTTTTTGATCCAAATACTACTTGTCCTTTACAATCCAGCTTAGGGTCCACCGACTGCAAAAAAATATTTCCCAAGTTTCACAATCAGACATCCATTCTTGTTTCTCTAAACTTTTTAACAGTGTTGAGATATAACAGACCTACCATAAAACTCACTCATTTTAAGTATATGGTTTGCTGACTTTTAATACATTTATAAGACTGAGCAATCATCACCACAATTTAGGTTTAGGCTTTCCTAAATTATTAAGGCATCTTATTTGAATTTCTATTATAGGATTTCTCATAGTTATTCATATTCCAATTACTGATAGGGTTTCCAAATAGACCATAGTTTTCTGGATGGAAAAGATCGTGACTTTAATTCTCTTTTTATTTCCCATTCTGTCAAATATAATGCTTTGTACAGAGTAAACATTATCTAAATCTGAATGTTTATTTTGTAGTAATTGTTATTCTTTTCTATCTCAGCAGACTAAATTTATTTTTAATAGTATAAGTATGATCATAGCCACTCCTGTATTATACAAAGCTGTTTTATCAGCTTACAAAGGATTTTTACTTATTTGGGCCTGATAGTATTAAGAGATACAACATGAAAAGTATGTGGATTATAGCTAAGAGATATCTGGGTAACTTGCAGATGATTTCAAGAATTTTGAAAGAACATTACTATTAAAATCACTTAATGAAATAATGACATTTGGAGTCCAATGAAGGTCTTCTATACCAAGGGTTTCAGGTCAAGTTAAGAAGATTCCTTATTTTCTAAGAGAACAGGACCTTCTAAATCTCATGTGGACAGGTCACTAGAATGGCAGAGATGATAGAGATTTTTGATGCATCATGGACCTTTTGACTTTAATTTTTCTACCTTATTAAACTTATTTAAGAGTATTCTGTTTCTGAAAGAATGAACTTCTTTGGGTAACATCTACTCACAAAAATAATGTTTAAGAGGATAGTGAAAAGGGGCCTCATCAGCATTTACTCAAATTACTTGCCTCTTTGGCCTACCCAGAAACAGCAGGAAAGAAAATGTTTGATTTAAATAACATTAAGCCAACAACTCTACAATGACAATCTTAGAGTCTTCAATTCTATTTCTTTCTCTTCTCACTTCTTATACCAAAATGGAGAATCAGTCTAGAAAAGCTTTCTTCCACAGTTCCATTCATTCATCAATTTATTGGAATAAATGTATTGGGTATAAGTATTTGGCTCACCTGTGCTTAGTGATAACTCATTTGTGTTTAATTAGATTTATGATATAACAACACATATTCAACAGAAGAACTCAAAGATTTTTGGCTCTTTGAGCACCTTTTATGACATGAAAGGCAGCACGATAAAGGGAATGTCCTTTGGAGTACAGTGGTATGGTTTCAAGTACTGGTTTTTCCTCTTCCTAGTTGTGTGACCTCGGATATGAAATTTAACATTTGGAGCTTTAATTTCCTTATCCATAAAATGGGGAAAATTAAGTAGGATAATGTATGTGAAAGTGACAACAATTGTACATAAGAAGAACAATACAAAATCTAAGTTGTTGTTATCCTTACGTAGATTTTAAGTCACCGATATTTTATATAGGCAGAATTTGAGGCACAATAAGACTA
>VSMD01101352.1:0-10296 GCA_008750895.1 Mirza zaza | reverse complement strand
GTGTCTGGGTGTGTGTGGGGGGCGGGGGCAGGTGTGGCAATTGAAATAAGATGTTTAGAAGTAAGCCACACTGAAAGAAGACATTTAAGCAAAGATGTGAGAGATATGAGGGAGGCAGCCATGCAGACACCAGGGGAAACAAGGTTCCAGGCAGAAAGAACAGAGGTCAAAAGCCCCTACTTTAGGAACGAAAAGGAGGTCACTACAGACAGAGGGGAATGAGAAAGGAGAGTACAAGGAGATAAAGTAAGAGAGGCAACTAGTGCCCAAATCACATACGGCCTTGTAGCAAAATCATAAGGACTCCTGATTTACCCTGAATAAAATGTGAGCTGTCGAGTTTGAGCAGAGGCATTAAATGATCTGACTATTTGTTTTAATAGCATCACTCTGGCTGCTGGATTGGTTATCAGTGGAGGGAGGGGAAAGCAGAGAAAGGGTCAGAAAATAATTCCCATAATCCACGGGAAAACTGCTGGTGGCTTGGAACAGGGCGGTAGCAGTGGAGGTGGTGGAGAAGTGGTCAGATGTCAGATTCTGGATCTATTCTGACAGGCGAGCTCAGAGGATTTCTTGACAGAGGGAAACGAGGGATGAGTAAAGGATCGCCCTCAAGTCTATTGCATGAATGACCGGAAGGGTAGCAGCGGCCTTACCTGCGACGCGGGTCGGATACTGCAGGTGAAGGTTTTTAAGGGAACATGGGAGAATTCAATTTGGGGCTTGTTAATGTGGGTTGACTCTTATGCAAGTTTCTCAATGAATTAGGAAAGAAGGTCATCAGCTAATCGTCAGGAGGTGGGAGGCAGTGCTGGAGGCTTGAAGAGAGAAAATAAGTTGTGAAATAGAAGGATGGGCAGGGACGGAGGCACGAGAGAATTGAGTAGTTTGAGGATTTGGGCTAAAAACCTGGTGGAAAGATGTTTTAGCTTAAATCGATAGAGACACTGGGTGTTTCAAGATCAGATAATGGTCATACTTTATGATCCTGTCAGAACACTGTGGATTTTGCTGGCCTTCTCGCTTCTGAAAACCGGTTTGCTCTTGCTGGACAAGGTGGCACAGCTAGGTCCGAGTGAGAGAAGTGAAGCGGCACAAATAGGTCTAAGACATGACAGAACACAATCCACCTGGACTTCCAGCTTATGCAGAACTGCACTCTGAGTTTTGCTTATGGAGAAAGGGCTCACACAATCAGGGAATTTGACCCAAATCTGAGTGAGAGATGGGCCAGAAAAGGCATTCAGAGGATGAAAAGGGAACCCAATAAGCCCCACTATCAATGGGACAAGAGTAGGGGCTGGCTTATGATCAAGGTTCAAAGCCCTGTGCTGGCCTGCTTGGTCCAAACTGCTCTACAGACATTTATACCTCCTACACAGAGCACTTCATTCTAGACCCAGAAGCCAGTATTAAGGGACCAAGAGCCATGCTACATACAGAGGAGAGAAGAAACCTCTAAGTACTGTTTGTCTAGGTACGTCACACAGTGGGAACTTATACCCTTTCCTCCAACTGAAACATTCTCCTAAACTGGAGAAAGACAGAAAATCTCTTAGGGGAAAATTTAAAAAATACACACACACCTATATACATATATATGCATACACACATACATATATACACACACATATATGTATACACTTATAAATATGCATGCATTTATCTTCCAGAAAGGGCCTCCCTGAAATCTTACCTGTGGGTTTGCTGCTAGCAAATCATATGCCAAGGAGGATGGAGGTACTGCCTGAAATACATTTGAACTAAGGCCTATAGGCAGACCCCCACGCACAGTGGATCAAACAAACAAAAACTCAAGGGAGGAGATAAGGCCATATGACGCACTGTCTACCCAATTTCTCAAGGTAGTCAATGCTGTGGCTGCAAAGTAGCCTGGAAAAGTGCCTCCCACTCCTTCTCCTCCCCTAACCCAAACTGAAGGCCGGCACCTGGGTCAGCAGGTGGAGGGGCAGCCGTGTCCACCATCTCCTCAATGGGTGGGAGATTTTCATCTAGGATCACACTGATTCTGTTCCTTCTACTCTCAGCCTCAAATGCCGTAGTACTCCAGGCAGTGTCTTCTTTCCTTTCATCACCAGATGGAGATCCTCTGCCTCCCTTTTTTTACATGAGTTTCATTCCCAAGGAAGGCTGGGCATTCCACAACAGTTCTGAGCCCTCCCTTACAGCTCCTGGCATGGCAGGGAGAATCACACAGATGCTTCTGTCTGTCTGCACTGCTCTGAGCCACAGCAGTGGCCAGCTGGAGTTTCCTGTAGTTTCCCTCTTCCCTGAGCTCTGTGCAGTCTCGTGCTTCCTAGTCAGCATTCCCATCAGATCAGCAGCCCCCCAAAGCAGAGATCCTTGTAGCCACTGAACCCCAGTGAGGACACTTTTAACACTGGCGACTGGGGGGCTGTATCCTGGTGGTGGCTGCAAGAGCTATATACTTTTGGATACTGGCTGCCCCACAGATTCTGCAGAGGCCTTAAGGCACTGGAACCTATGAAGCTATAATTTTAGAAACGCTTTGGCCAGAAGGGCTGGGGATTCAAGGAGAGGCATCTCACACTCCTGTACTGTCAGGCCGCAAATAATTGTATCTTGCAGGTATACCACCTCCTCTAGGTGCACATGTTACTCGTAGCCTTCTCCATGAGGCTTGGGAAAGTAAAAGGGGCCACGGAAATGCCCCGGTGCCCTCTCCATTCAACACAGCAGTTCTCCACTTCCACCCCAGCCACCGGTCAGAGACAACCTGTTTGCTCCATGTCCTCATTTGCCATAAATACAAGAAATGCATCCCAAACATCTTACATAGTGAACAGGTAGCTTCCTAGCAAGCAGTCCTCTATGTCTCAGAAACCATGAATATGTGCTGTTTAATAGCACTTTGTTTAGCAATCAAGAACACACGGCGTTTTCCAAATACAAGTATCTTAGGCCTCCGACACATACATTTGGAGAAGCACATCAGCCTTATTAATCACTAGTGTGGTCATAAGATCATCTGGGTAACTCATTCAAAACAAAGCAATCCCCTCCAGTATTTCAGAAAAGCATTTTACATTAGTTAAGGTGATCATCTGTTGCTATTCCCTTGGGCCAGTTAGCACATCTCATCTCATTCAGGCAGAGTACTCTGAGACTGCCCCTCAGCTCTCTTTCCACTCAAGAAAGAGAGCCTGCAAGTTAAGGCGGCCTGGACTCAGCATCTCTGGAACCACGGTCAGGAGGAGGTAACGGGGTCTGGCACCTGATTTCTCTCCTTATCACCTCTATGTTCTGGCAAGTACTTGAAAAAAATAAACAGAGCGGGGGCCATTAAGAATCCCATAGCCTGTCCACTCTCGGAAATCAGGACTTTAAAGAGGCTAAAACTTCACTTAATAGTTCTGATCACCTAAGACACACAGAAGTGTGGTAGAGCATAGAGCCTTGGTACTCAAAAAGTATGGTCTCCAGACCAGCCCATGAATCATGTGATTTGTAAGCACAGCAAAGTTTGGAAAGTTCAGCTCTGGTGGTTGGTTAGGAGCTGGGGCATTGGCTAGAGCAGTGGTTCTCAAATCTGAGTGTGCATCAGAATCACCTGAAAGGTGTGTGAAAACACAGATGGCTGGACCCCACCCTAGAGTTTCTGACTCATAAATCTGGGATTTGCATTTCTAACAAGCTCCCAGGTGATGCCAACGCTGCTGGTCTGGGAACCACGCTTGCAGAAATACTAGGCTAGAGAAAAAACTGGACTGAAACCATGGCTGCATTTGTTACATCTCAGGTAAGTCCCTTAAACTATCTAAGCCTTGGTTTCCTCATATGTAAATTGCAGATAATTAAAGTAACAGCATTCCCGTGTTACTGTGAAGATTAGATCAGGGAATACGGAGAAAGCCCTTGGCATAGGCCCAGCACACACTAAATCCCGAATGGATGTAGGCAATTATTACTACTATGGGTGTAGACACACCATGGCAGACATTTCATCCTCCTCTAACCTCCCCTCTTTGCCGTGTCTCTACGGGGAAATCTGTCCCCAAAATAATGTACCTGAAGTATGGATAATCCAAAATCTTCGTTTTCAGAACAATAGAGGAGGAATCCTGTCAAGGCCTGTATCGGGAGGCAGGTGCTGATGGAGAAAGAATTGAAGATCATAGTCAACTGCAGCCCCCCATCCAATACAATGGAACAGCAAAGACTTTAGCCCTGGACTAAACCAGCAGGGCGTCCTCGATATTCCAACTCAAGGCAAGTAGGTAGGTGCCTGCTAACAGGACATCAGGAACTCTTTCCAGGCTTTACCTTATACTACAAAAACCTACCTACACACCTGCCAGTATCACCCCGTCCCCTGCCTTCCATCTTCCATCTCCCTCCCCCACTCTGCGCCCCTCCCTACCCCCTCTCACCTTCTCAGGCCATTCATCTTGCTTTGTCTTTTGCCTCAGATCTAATTTTCTCAGCTCATTTGGTCAAGGACCCCGGAATATTAGCTTGGACTGTCAAAACCTGGATCTTCTTGTGGCCATTCTTCCTGGAAGCCTATTTTCTGGATTTCCCTTCACTGTGCAGCCCATTATGTACAAAAGGAGAACCACACCTAGTGATGGGTGTATAGCTTTTCAACTTCCCTCTTTACTCCAGACTTGCGATGAGTGACAGGATCCTACTGCTGCCCACCACAGAATATGTATGTATTTCTTTTCTACTCAATTTATGACACTTTTGTCATCATGGTTTTACCTTCATGCTGAGCCACAGAATTCCTTAAAATATCACAGTCCTGGTCACTTGTGCCAATTCTAGAAGCCTCCAAAACTACGAAGGAAATACTCTACCGTGGGCCCATTCCAAACTCTTAAATTAAAATTACACCAGCTTTCCATTGATAGCACTGCAGGACTGTCTGTGACACGTTCCTCCACTACGGCAAAGCAAAGCCTCATAGTGACCTAATGTGGAAGGATAAGATCCCCGGACTCAGAGAAAAAGGAGGCCAGAAGGGAAGGCAGGCCACGGAGGAAAGGAACCTGGCTTTCCCACCCCCTCTGGACTCTTTGGAGTTCAGTGGGAAGAGGCCTTTTACCTGGGTACTCAAGGCCCTAATCTCAAGCAGCTTTTGTTGTCCATGCTCCAGTGCTGGTGCTTGCTTCCTGACCCCACTAAGCCTTTCTATTAAAATGTTCTGTTCTTATGCTAGTTTTGAGAGTCTAGGAGCAACTGCAGGGAAGGAAGCAGCAAACACGTCTGCATTTTGTGATAATCTAAGTCACTGTTAATAAGGCATGAGACAACGCAAAACCACAAGAAGCCTTTACCCTTACGAATGTCATCAAAGCCACGCAGGACCGTTCCTAATGTCTGCAACTGTCCTTTCTGGAAGAAGCCGAATCTGACCACCAAGTCTAAATGGGTATAGCGTCCACCGCATTCCTTTGTCACATCACCTCGTTTTGTTTTCTTATTATCACTTATCACTCTCTGAAATTAAGTCGATAACGTGCTCATCGTCTGTCTCCACCCACTAGAATGGATGGTCCCTGAGAACAGGGCCCTTGCGTCCTTACGTGTCTTGGGTCCCCAGGCTCTAAACTGTGTTTCCTACACAATGGGTGCTCGCTCAGGGGATATTTGTTTCATGAATGAACAGATGTATGGATGGCTGGGTGCATGACGGCCTTAAGGAGGGGTTCCAGGGCTAGCTGGCTTTCTCTTTCACCCACTCAGGCACCCAGGCTCTGACCCACAAAGGAAAGGAACAGGAGAAACTTCCCACCAAGCAGCTTCAAGGCAGAGACAGCACAGCCAGGTTGGGAATTCCTACAGCTCTAATGCACATACCCAGAGGGGACTGAGCGTGTGCATCTTCGCATTCCTCCTCCAGATGACTCTTACAAACGGTCCAAGGACTAATGTCTTCCTCTTCCTCGCTCTCATTCCTCCCAGTAATGTCCGCTCCCACAGGGAACAGAAGAAACCGCCCACAAAATAAACTCAGACAGTGAGCGCAAAGGAGCCGGCCGAATTCCGCGCAGCCCAGATAAACAGGGCCACACTACAAGCCGTCAGCCATCGCGCTCCCGCCCCCGGAAGGAACGCTTGAACGCGGGGAACTTCCTGCTGCTGTTGCTATGGCTCCGGGGGGCGGGACTTCAGGAGACCGCCAGTCTCCCCGTTGCAAATCGACTTCCGGGGCACCCTCCCCCACTAGCTGCCCGGTGGGCTCTCTGCTCCGACTGTGGTCCCTTTACCCTTCCTATTTGTCTCGCTCAGGTTCCTCAGTGAATTACTCCGGGTCTAAAGACCGGAATTCGGGCCGTTAAGAGACGTCTTCCCAGGACTTCTTCATGGCTCGGTGAACTTTTCGCCGCCTGGTGGCAGTGTGGAGCCACAAGTGCGCACAGCCCCGCTCTTCTCCCGCCCTTCGCGTTTGGAAAAAATGCTCACTCTTCAGAATCAAAAAAATTCCTTCCTATAGAGGCACAGATCTTTTAGGGCTGCCTTGTAGCTCCCACTTTTTCTTTCTGTAAGTCTCTGTGCCAATCTGAAGGACAGAAGAGAGGGAGGAAATATTTATTTCTAAATGGGAGTTTCTTGTATTACTAGCCTGCTTTGTAAACTTTCTCGCCTATGCGGATGCATGGTCTTAGTGCCAGATCTCCAGTGGGCTTGTTTTAACTTTGTTGTTGTTGTTCATTAAATGAATCTCAAGATGCTGCCTGTGTAAGTCTTGTGAACCCAGAAAATATAAATAAGAAGGCAAACATCACATCAACTCTGCTACCCAGAAGCGACCACTGATATCTTCATGTATTGCCCCTTATAAACTGGTAGCATTTTATATGTAAAGACGACCTTGCTGAAATAGCAGGAAAATAATAATTTTCTAATAACAGCTAGAGATCAATCCTATGAGCTCTCTCTGCTGGCAGGCAACCTGCTGGGACTCTGTGTTCACAAACTTCTGAAAAGAGCAGAGAGGAAATGTAAAACTTTCTCTTTACATTCGCCAGCTCACAGCCTTTAATATTTTCCCCTTCATTAAAAGCTGTTCACAAACTTTGAGAGCGGTCTACCTTATTCTGTGTTATTGAGATCATATTGTGTAGATCACACAGTATCCTGATATTTTAAAAGTCTCCAAAAAGTTAGACTTTGCTCTCTCCTCACTTCTCATTATTTCCTTAGTTCCTAAAAGTGTATTCCTCACAACCTTTATCAAAAGCAAGTGTTTTGGAGAAGTTTAGATAATGTAAGGAATCTGCTCACATATCCAAAGTGATCAAACACCAGTATGGGGGCTTCTTGCTAAACTTACTCAGCAGGGTTCTTTGAGAAAAGTGAAATTTATAAAATAGTAGAAAAATGGGCCTAGGAGAATGCTCAGAAGCCTGACTAAATTTTGGTCAAGCAGAGAACTTTGTTATTGCTACAAACAAATGATAGGTATGTAAGGTATTGAATATGTTACTTAGCATGATTTAATTATTCCAAATGTATACATATATCAAAACATGTATACTATTAATACAAACAATTTTTATCTGTCAACAGATAATTTTTGAATAGTCTATTTCAAACCAGTAAACATTTTATTGCAACAGAGGAAAGAGATTGTGCTTAACTCTGAATAAGGCAAAGGTAGGTAGGGATTTATAGCCAACAACCAGAGGGAAGGATTTTAGTGGATGGAAAATTATGAATCGGAGACATCAAGGGCATGGGGAAGGGGGATACTTGCTCAACAGACCTATTAAGATTCTTGCTAATGACAGGCCTTAGACATAATTGTTGGGGGATTAGAAACTTTAATAGATATTTGATGAAGTATCACATATCAGGTTTGGGTGGACTATCATAATTCTTGCTGAAGGCAGGCCAAGTTGCTAGTCTAGAACGGCTTTGGGCACCCTGACCAAAGTTGGTCAAAGGGAGAGTCTTTGTCAGTGGACACTGCGATATGTATATCGCATTATATTCTGTCTACATGGACATATACCAATGTAATGAAGTGTTCTCCCATCTGGCATTTTCCTATAGTTCTCCATTATTTTACAACCCATTTCTTTTTTTCTTTTTCTTTCCTTTTTTTTTTTTTTGAGACAGTGTCTCACTTTGTTGCCCAGGCTAGAGTGAGTGCCATGGTGTCAGCCTAGCTCACAGCAACCTCAAACTCCTGAGCTCAAGCAATACTGCAGCCTCAGCTTCCTGAGTAGCTGGGACTACAGGCATGTGCCACCATGCCCGGCTAATTTTTTCTATATATATTAGTGGGCCAATCAATTTCTTTCTATTTATAGTAGAGACGGTGTCTCCCTCTTGCTCAGGTTGGTTTCGAACTCCGGAGCTCAAATGATCTGCCCACCTGGGCCTCCCAGACAGCTAGGATTACAGGTGTGAGCCACCAAGCCTGGCCTCTTTTTCTTTCCTTTGTTTGTTTTTCATTTTCCCTTACTGATTGTCCTTTCTCTTATTGACTTGGTTAGGCAGCCTGCACAATCATGTAAGCCAGTTCACATTCGCATGTAAGCTACACACATAAATCTTGTGTGTGCGTGTCTGGAAATATCTGGAACTAGTTATTCTTCTCTGGTTGAACCTTGACTGCCTCACCAAGAATAGAAAGAAAATCTTAAGGAGGTACTTTAGGGAGAAGAAACGTTTTCTCAGATGGAAGAAAGAAGGTATGAGATGAAAGAAGGATGGAAAAGCAAAATAAGTGGTAAATATGTGTGTTAAATTTAATATATACAGATTAAATTTAAACAGTATTAACTGTATAAGACAGGCGAGTTCTTCCAACATCAAATGCTTCCAATTCAAATTCCAAAGAAATTCCTGATTTGGGTATGGTAAAAGAGAGATGCTTTCCAATTTATTTTGAAAGGCTTCTTTGTAGGTTTATTATTATTATTATTTCAGGATATTATGGGGGTACAGATATTTTGGTTACATGTTATGACTTTGCCACATCCCAACCATGATTTGACATGTGCCCTTCCCTCCCTACTACAACCAGTTTTCTATAAGTCTTAACCCTTTAAGAGGATCACAAACTAGTAGTGATTAGGCCCTAAAGGCAAGCCCCTTAGGCTGGTGTTTCTCTAAATTGAGTATCAAAAGTTACCTGGGGGCAAGACTCAGTGGTTCAAGTCTAGAATCCTAGCAATTTCAGAGACTGAGGGTGGGGGACTGCTTGAGGTCAGGAGTTTGAGACCAGTTTAAGCAAGAGCAAGGCCTCAATATCTATAAAAAATAAAATAAAAAAGTAGAATTCCAAGAATAAATCCAAAAAATACTCGATCTTGCCAAATGAATGGTAATATCTGTTGACCTATTATTATGAAAAAAGGTTGTGAGGAATACACTTTTAGGAACTAAGGAAATAATGAGAAGTGAGGAGAGAGCAAAGTCTAACTTTTTGGAGACTTTTAAAATATCAGGATACTGTGTGATCTACACAATATGATCTCAATAACACAGAATAAGGTAGACCGCTCTCAAAGTTTGTGAACAGCTTTTAATGAAGGGGAAAATATTAAAGGCTGTGAGCTGGCGAATGTAAAGAGAAAGTTTTACATTTCCTCTCTGCTCTTTTCAGAAGTTTGTGAACACAGAGTCCCAGCAGGTTGCCTGCCAGCAGAGAGAGCTCATAGGATTGATCTCTAGCTGTTATTAGAAAATTATTATTTTCCTGCTATTTCAGCAAGGTCGTCTTTACATATAAAATGCTACCAGTTTATAAGGGGCAATACATGAAGATATCAGTGGTCGCTTCTGGGTAGCAGAGTTGATGTGATGTTTGCCTTCTTATTTATATTTTCTGGGTTCACAAGACTTACACAGGCAGCATCTTGAGATTCATTTAATGAACAACAACAACAAAGTTAAAACAAGCCCACTGGAGATCTGGCACTAAGACCATGCATCCGCATAGGCGAGAAAGTTTACAAAGCAGGCTAGTAATACAAGAAACTCCCATTTAGAAATAAATATTTCCTCCCTCTCTTCTGTCCTTCAGATTGGCACAGAGACTTACAGAAAGAAAAAGTGGGAGCTACAAGGCAGCCCTAAAAGATCTGTGCCTCTATAGGAAGGAATTTTTTTGATTCTGAAGAGTGAGCATTTTTTCCAAACGCGAAGGGCGGGAGAAGAGCGGGGCTGTGCGCACTTGTGGCTCCACACTGCCACCAGGCGGCGAAAAGTTTACCGAGCCATGAAGAAGTCCTGGGAAGACGTCTCTTAACGGCCCGAATTCCGGTCTTTAGACCCGGAGTAATTCACTGAGGAACC
>VSMD01101338.1:0-39108 GCA_008750895.1 Mirza zaza | reverse complement strand
GACTCCATGGCACTCTAGCCCAGGCAAGAGAGTGAGACTCTGTCTCAAAAAAATAAAAAGAAAAAAAGAAAAGAATAATGCTCATGCATTTAACTTAAGCTTTAGTAGGGTTTCTTTTGTTTGTTTTTTTGTTTTTTTTTTTTTTTTTGAGACAGAGTCTCGCTTTGTTGCCCAGGCTAGAGTGAGTGCCGTGGAGTCAGCCTAGCTCACAGCAACCTCAAACTCCTGAGCTCGAGCAATCCTGCTGCCTCAGCCTCACGAGTAGCTGGGACTACAGGCATGCGCCACCATGCCCGGCTAATTTTTTTTTTTATATATATATTAGTTGGCCAATTAATTTCTTTCTATTTTTATAGTAGAGATGGGGTCTCGCTCAGGCTGGTTTTGAACTCCTGACCTTGAGCAATCCGCCCGCCTCGGCCTCCCAGAGTGCTAGGATTACAGGCGTGAGCCACCGCGCCCGGCCTCTTTTGTTTGTTTTTTAGAGACAGGGCCTTGTTCTGTTATCCATGCTGTATGGAATACAGCATTGTGATCATAGCTCACTGTAACCATGAACTCTTGGCTCAAGTGATCCTCCTGCCTCAGCCTCCCAAGTAGCTGGGATTACAGGCATGTATCACCATACCTGGCTACTTTTTAAAAAAATTTTTTGTAGAGACAGGCTCTGTCTGTGTTGCTCAGGCTGGTTTCCAACCTGCTGGGCTCAAGCAACCTTCCACCTCATGCTCCTACTTTTTTTCTTCTAGTATAAATCATATCTGTTGAATGTTACTGTTCTATTTAAGTTTTCTTTTTTTTGAAAACAGACACTAATACTGCAATGATAATTGCACATAGGACTATTTTACATGTTTTCATTGTTTTACCATAAGTTGGATGTTATGAGTGTTCTGTATTACACATTGAAGTGGACATGGCTCTTGATAGCTTCAGAGGCTTTCAAAATCTTTAATCAGAATATAAAAGTACTTATATTGTGTGTTCATCTTAGTGTCATGACATCGAATGTCACACTAGTATCTTTTTAGTTCTGAGACTACAATGATACTTAAGCATGTCCAGATTATTGGTATCCTCTGGGTTTGCTATTTCTTTTATTGCTATACCATGTTAAGGTGATTTACTGTGAATGGCTTGGAGGTTGAACTTCTGTGTGACCACTGCGGAGATTTTGGTTGCCTCCAGAGGCTCTTTCTATAGACTCTTAACCTGTTAAATGGATGTCATCAAATCTAAGTTTCTCAGATCCATTTTTTTCCATCTAGCTGGAATAGCTATATGTATTTGCTGATGAGATTGCTAAAAAAATAGATATCACCTCTTGAAGCCCATTCCTTAATCTAAAAGAAGGAAGAAGAAAATCTTACCTTTTCGCCCATTTTTTTTTTCCGCCCATATTTTCAGTAGAAAAATAAATTTCTCTACCTCTATAACTGGGAAAAAGATGATTGTTACTATTATCAAAGTTGTCTTAAAAAAGATATTAAAGAGCTGCTCTCTGCAGTGGTACATGCCTGTAGTCCCAACTACTTCGGAGGCTGAGGTGGGAGGATCACTTGAGCCCAGGAGTTGAAGGCGCCAGCCTGGGCAACATAAAGAGCCTCTGGAGGCAACCAGAATTTCTATAGTGGTCAGATATGGTCATATATATTTTAAAGATTGTAGATAGAGGTATTAGTTATTTTAATTGTTTCATCAGTCTAAGCCCAGACACTATACAAATTATATTGGTTAGAATTCTGTTGTTTTTTTTTTTTTTTGACAGAGTCTCACTTTGTTGCCCAGTCTAGAATGAGTGCCGTGGCGTCAGCCTAGCTCACAGCAACCTCAAACTCCTGGGCTCAAGCAATCCTCCTGCCTCAGCCTCCCAAGTAGCTGGGACTACAGGCATGCGCCACCATGCCCGGATAATTTTTTCTGTATATATTAGTTGGCCAATTAATTTCTTTCTATTTATAGTAGAGAGGGCGTCTCGCTCTTGCTCAGGCTGGTTTCGAACTCCTGACCTTGAACGATCCGCCCGTCTGGGCCTCCCAGAGTGCTAGGATTACAGGCGTGAGCCACTGAGCCCAGCCAGAATTCTGGCTTTTAAATGATAGAAAATCCAAAATCATATCACCTTAAACATGATGTTTATTTTTCTCATGTACATACTTGGGTAGGTAGAGTCAGCGCTGTTTCGGCCTCTTGAAGATTAGTCCTTTTCTGTGTTGTTCATTTAATTATGTATGCCTCCGTTTCCTATTTATCTGTGTGTTCCAAGATAGCTGTTTCAGATCCAGTTACTACCTCTGCATTTCAGCTAGCAGAGAGGAGAAAAGGGGAGGAGAGGGCATGTCTCCTGCTTTTAAGGACATTTTCCAGACATTATAAATAACAGCCACCCTACTGGCTGAAGCATGCCTACATGCTCACATTTAGCTGTAAGGGAGACTGGGACATAAAATCTTGATTCTGGGCTAGGCACAGTGGCTCACACCTGTAATCCTAGCATTCTGGGAGGCTGAGGCGGGCAGATCGCTCGAGGTCAGGAGTTCGAAACCAGCCTGAGCAAGAGTGAGACCCCGTCTCTACTCTAAATAGAAAGAAATTAATTGGCCAACTAATATATATAGAAAAAATTATCCTGGCATGGTGGCACATGTCTGTAGTCCCAGCTACTTGGGAGTCTGAGGTAGTAGGATCGCTTGAGCCCAGGAGATTGAGGTTGCTGTGAGCTAGGCTGACACCATGGCACTCACTCTAGCCTGAACAACAAAGCGAAACTCTGTCTCAAAAAAAAAAAAAAAAAAAATCTTGATTCTGGGCAGCCATGTATTAGCTAAATTTGGAGGTCAGAGGAAGAAGGAGAGAACAGGTATTAGTGGGCCACCAGAAGTTCACTGAAGGACTTTAATAAGTCACTGCTCTGCTTATTCTTGTGCAGAGGTAATTTTTTCCCTCTTACATTTGATACAGAATATTGCTATCATCTCAGAAGCTGCCAGCTCTGGTATTTCATTACAAGCAGATCGGAGAGCTAAAAATCAAAGGCGAAGAGTTCATATGACTTTGGAATTACCCTGGAGTGCTGATAGAGCAATTCAGCAGTTTGGTAAGTTCCTACACTGCGTTTCACTTAATGGATAGCTGGGAATCATTGGGGAAATGTGTGCTTATCAAAACCTGTTTTAATGTTAGCTTGTAACTCTAAAGCTTAGATTTTGCATTTAAGGAGTGTTTACATATACCTTATGTAGTACATTATGAATTCATTTTTTACCTATTTTAAAAGCTGTAAAAGATCTGCAGTGGGATTTTTGTGGGATTTCTGTCATTATATCCAAGAGTAGGGCTCCTCTGGAGTGTTTTTCTCATAGACCTCTAGGATGTATAGAGTCCATGTTAGAACAGCTGCAACTTCCATGTCCTTTTCAACCTCATTGGCTTCACTAAAGACACATTGCCATTGCTTCCCTTCTGTCTTCATTTTCCTGTGACCCAGTGATTTGAAAAACAACACTTTTGCGAGAATCCAGAGTGACTTTGTATCAGCAACACTGGGGTTAACCAAAATTGGGGTAGCAATAATAATTCTTCTTTCACTTAACAGTTTTTTGTGGCAGGTTCTCTTTTCTCATAAGGGGGGGAGTATTGCTTTGAACATGGATGTCATTCAAGCCTGTGTTTACAATTTTGTACTTTTTTTTTAAAGACACACCATGGAATACTAGATTTTTTACTTTTCGGGAGTTATGGTAAATGTTATCTTTAATTTTTCCTCTTGTTAAAGGGTTTCTCAATACCCATTTAGTGTTAAGTGCCTGGAATATATCTAGAATATTCTATCTTTAGTGATGAACACAGTGATCTTTTATAAAAATGTCGTTACAGGACGAACTCATCGATCAAACCAAGTTACTGCTCCCGAGTATGTCTTTCTGATATCTGAATTGGCAGGAGAGCAAAGATTTGCATCTATTGTTGCTAAAAGACTTGAGAGTTTGGTAAGTTTTTGAGTTGTGTAAATGCATGTAAAAGGTAATCTGTCTTATGTGTCTTCTGGGACAAGTTTAGCTGTGTCTTGATTAGAAATTTTTTGTTTTGATAGGGGGCACTTACACATGGTGACAGAAGAGCAACAGAATCTAGAGATCTGAGCAGATTCAACTTTGACAATAAGGTACATTTCAGTTCCCAGCATCTCTGAAAACTTGTGGTAGTGTATAGTGTATGTAGCAAGCAGACAGGGAAAGTGGTTACTGGTTAAAATTGAAAATTTCTTATTGAGGGGGTTGGGGAGGAGGGGGGAAAAAAAAGAAAACTTGTTGTGTCTTCGCGTGGTAAAAAAAAGTAAAATTAAAAACTTCCTCTCCTTATGTTTTTGCTTTAAATTCATGGCTTCCTATAAGACATATGATTTCACATGTAAGTTAGGTCTTTGGTGATTAACTCTGCAATATAGTCATCAATATAGTCATTCCCAGTAGGAATATAGTGAAGACTTGGGAATGAGTTCTGAGTTCCTAGAAATAAAGGAAGTTATTTATCGATTGTCTACTATGCGATGGCAGGAACTAGGCAGTATAAAATATATAAAGAGATACACTTTTGTTTGAGATGTACTTTTATTTATTTGTTTAAAGGGGCAGAGTCTTGCTCTATCACCCAGGCTGGATAACAGTAGTCTAATCATAACTCACTGCATCCTCAAACTCTTGTGCTCAAGCAATCATCCTGCTTCAGCCTCTGGAGCTGGGACTATATGCCACCATAACCAGCAGGCTAGTCTCAAACTTGTGGACTCAACTAATCCTCCCACCTCAGCCTGTCAATTTGTTGGGACTTCAGGCACTTGATGCTTTTTAATCTTCGGTACAATAATGGTGGTTATAGCATGTTAGGGGATCATGTGATTGAAGAATATTCAAATGTTCAAACTGGTGAAAAGTTTTTGGTTTTTATTGCAGTATGGAAGAAATGCTTTAGAAATCGTCATGAAATCCATTGTAAACTTGGATTCTCCTATGGTATCACCACCTCCAGACTATCCTGGAGAATTCTTTAAAGGTAACATTTAAAAATCAACAATCGGCAGTGATATACTCAATTATTTGGTATAGCATTTGCTGTCTTAGTTTTTTCTTCAGACATGAATTGTATGAAATTTAGAAATTAGAGGTTATTTTACTTCTTACATTAAGCAGATTTATTAAAACCAATTTTATTCAAATAAAAGTGTTTTTGCTCTTTAGATAGTAAAAGAGGATGTCACTACTAGGCTAATTTTTATTTTTATAAAATTCTTTTTAGAGATAAGGTCTCACCCTGTCACCCAGTCTGAAGTGCAGTGGTACAGACATAGCTCGCTGCAGCTTGGAACTCCTGGGCTCAAGTAATCCCCCTACCTCAGCCTCCCTAGTAGCTAGGACCTCACAGGTGCATGCCACCGTGTCTAGCTAATTTTTTAACTTTTTTTAGAGATGATGTCTCTCTATGTTGTCCATGCTGCTCTCATGGTCTCAAGCAACCCTCCTGTCTTAGCCAATACTACTCTAATACTAATAGAGCAAAGTGGTTTTAGTACATTAAGTAAAATCACTTTGCTAAATAGCTTTTAAAATTTAATTTTTTTTTTTTTTTTTTTTTGAGACAGTCTCACTTTGTTGCCCAAGCTAGAGTGAGTGCTGTGGCGTCAGCCTAGCTCACAGCAACCTCAAACTCCTGGGCTCAAGCAATCCTTCTGCCTCAGCCTCCCAAGTAGCTGGGACTACAGGCATGCGCCACCATGCCCGGCTCATTTTTTCTATATGTATTAGTTGGCCAATTAATTTCTTTCTATTTATAGTAGAGATGGGGTCTCGCTCTTGCTCAGGCTGGTCTCGAACTCCTGAGCTCAAACGATCCGCCCACCTCCCAGAGAGCTAGGATTACAAGCTTGAGCCACCGAGCCCAGCATAAGTTTATTTTCTTACAGATGTTCGACAAGGACTGATTGGAGTTGGCCTGATAAATGTAGAAGATCGCTCAGGAATTCTTACTCTTGATAAAGGTAGTATTATTAAATTTGTGGGTACATATAACCGTTGCTATATTATTAAATCCCATTTTATTACATGTGCTTTTGTAGCTGAAGAGGAAGCTTCGAGTCAGTATTTCTTAGTCTCTTGTTACTGTGCACTCTGGGCTTTTTTGGCTATTGTGGGTACTCATTAGAGATTAAACCTCTGTTCTGAGCAGCAACTTTCAATACTGGCTGCAAATATAATCAGCTGCCAAACATTTAAAAATGACTGAAGCTAAGAGTGGAGCGCAGACACTGGTAGTTTTTCCCAGAGCCCAGGCATTTTTGCTGTGCAGCTGCAGTTTGGATTCGATGGTTTAGAGAGTACTTGTAACTTCATGAGTTAAGATGTAGTGTTGGAAAATCAACATTCTCAAGTGCTAAATTGTGTTCATACTTTGCATAAGTGAAGATGAAAAAATTCAATTCGACAAACATCTTTTGTGCATCTATCATAGTTGTGCTAGGTGCTAGAGGTAGAAATGTGCAGATCATAGCTCTATTGCAGGGACAGTGGGAGAGTTGTGAAGGAAGACTATAGAAGAGAAAGTGGGATTTCAACTAGGCCTAGATGAATAAAAAATTAATTATCATTTGAATGCATGAAATTGTTCATATAATCTTGTCATTGCAGATTATAACAACATAGGCAAGTTCTTAAACAGAATTTTAGGCATGGAGGTACATCAACAGAATGCATTATTTCAGTATTTTGCGGACACACTTACTGCAGTTGTTCAAAATGCAAAAAAAAATGGAAGATATGATATGGGAATCTTAGGTAAGTAGCGAAATATTTTAAAATGTCATATGTATTCCTGATAAAAATGTTCCTTCTACACTTACATGTTGGTTTTCTTATTCAAGATCTTGGTTCCGGAGATGAAAAGGTGAGGAAAAGTGATGTTAAGAAGTTTCTGACTCCAGGATATTCAACCTCTGGCCATGTAGAATTATACACGGTAAGTGTGGAAAACGTTCACGTTGACATGTAGTTCTCCTGTGAGAGGTATTTACAGGAGTGAGTTTAAGTTTTATTTTATTTTATTTTTTTACAGATTAGCGTAGAGAGGGGAATGTCATGGGAGGAAGCTACCAAGATTTGGGCTGAGCTGACAGGACCTGATGATGGCTTTTACTTGTCATTGCAAGTACGACATTTTGCTTTAAATGTTAATTATTCAGATACATAATACTTTCTCACTGACGACGTTGTAACTGTCTCTTCACTTTGTGCCAATTTTCCAATTGTGTTTAGCTTTCTCTATTTTGGCAATTTATTGTAATTTTGATTTTTGTCCATTTATATACTTTTTTACTTATATATTTTGAGGGATGTTACTAGATACAAATGTAGAAGTTATGTTTTCTTAGGTAATTGAAACTTTTCCCTATAATATCATATTTTCTTTATTCCTGATAATGCTTTTTATGTCTTAAAAACTCATTTTTCAGATAGTAGCATAACTACATTCTTTTGGTTATGGTTTGCCTAACAGAAGAACTAAGGAGGAGAAATGTGTCTCTGTGTACCTTTGTGCATATAGTTGTGCACATACATATGCATATATATACTTTCATATATAGCACAATATCTTGAGTTCATATTGACTTATCCTGTTGAAATCTAAGAATACAGAATTTTTTTATCCCCAATTCTCTGTAAAGTTTTTCTGTCTTCTTCTACACCAAGAGTCTTTATTCTCAAAGACACCCAGGATGATAAAATATTATTGATACAGAATTCCAGAAGATGGATTTTGTAATTAGAAAAAAACCTGTTTTTACGTGTTTATCTGATTTTACAAAATATTGTTTCTGCATTGTCAAAGTATATAGTAATTATACAGTATACTTTTCATTTTAATCTTTATTTAGTCTTAGTTCTGGGGTCATATTTAATGCTCACTGTTCACTTACTAGCCCATAGGTTAATCAATCTCTAGTCATTTTGTCTGTCTGATGCTTATTCTGTAGTAGATAAATTAAGAAGGGGTTATAGGATCATTACTCCCTGAGTTCTCGCATGATGATAAGTTTGTGCCCTTTATACTTGATAGTTTTACTGTGTATGAAATCTTTGATTTATATTTTCTTTCGTTGAATATCTTAAATATGCTAATATTTATTCTTCTAGGGTAAAGGGTTGCTGTCAAAGTTTGATGGTACTCTAATTTTCTTTCACTTTTAAGAAGTAGTTTCAAATCTTTTTATTTCAGAACATTTTCTGAATTATATATACATGTCTGTATGTATATATATTTAATTCCCATATGGTTTCAGATTAATAACATTTTTATTTGCAAACATTTTTAGTATTTTATTTCTTTGGATTTCTCCCTTACCAGGATTCCTGTTATCCATATATTAGATGTTCTTTGCATATCTTTGATATTTATTTTCTCTTGAATTCCTTTTTTTTTTTCTTTTTTGAGACGGTCTCACTCTGTTGCCCTGGCTAGAGTGCAGTGGGTGTCATCATGGCTCACTGCATCACTGCAGCCTCAAACTCCTGGGGTCAAGCAATCCTCCTGCCTCAGCCTCTTAAGTGGCTGGGACTACAGGTGTGTAGTCCCACACCTGGCTAGTTTTTCTATTTTTTTTGTAGAGATGAGGTCTCACTCTTGCTCAGCCTGGTCTGGAACTCCTGAGCTCAAGTGATCCTCCCACCTAAGCCTCCCAGAGTCTCTTCAGTTCTTATCTCTTTATTTTTTCTTGTTTTCCCAACAGATTTATTGAAATATTCATATATATTTTCTCCATTTACTTATATATACAATTCATTGGTTATTATTGTATATTGCATTTTTAGTTTTTAAAAATTGTGGTAGAATGCATATAACATGTAATTTGTTGTTTTACTCTTTTTTGAGACAGGGTCTTGCTCTGTCACCCAGACTGTAGTGCAGTGGTGAGATCTTAGCTCACTGCAGCCTCAAATTCCTGGGCTCAAGTGATCCTTCCAACCTAGCCTCCCAAAGCTCTGGCATCACAGGTGTGAGCCACCACATGGACCCAGCCCATTTTAATCATTTTTTAAGTATACAGTTGAGTGGCATTAATTATATTCACAGTGTTGTGTGTCCATCATCACTACCTGTTTTCAAAACATCTTCATCATCCGTAACAGAAACTGCAAGCTTTATCCATAACATCTTGGTATCCCTCTGCCCAGCCTCAGCTGACCTCTGGTCTACTTTCTGTTTCTATGAATTTGTCTATTTAGGTACCTCATGTAAGTGGAATCATATTTGTACTTTTATGTCAGGTTTATTTCTCTTAGCATAATGTTCTCCAGGTTAATCCATGTTGTACCATGTATGACGGCATTGTTTCTTTTTTTAAAGCGTGAATGATATTCTTTTAGTTGTATATGCCACAATTTGCTTTATATTTGCCTTTATTTGTGGTGTGACTGACTATAAATGAAGACCTGATTCTTGTTCATAAGACGTCACTGCATAAAGGAGACCATATACAATTAGCCACAGGCAGGGTGAAATCATAAATGAACTATCTGGAATAGGAGTCCCTAAACTTTTTCTGTAGAGAGCCAGATGGTAAATATTTTAGGTTTTGTAGGATACATACAGTCTATATTGTGTGTCCTGCATGTGTTTGTTTTTCTCTTTTCCTTTCTCTTTTCTCCTTGTCTTCTCTTCCTTCTTTAAATGTACTAAGGAGCCAAGCCTTAAGCTGGATTTGGTCCATGGCCCTAGCCTGCTGGTCCCTGATCTAGAGCAAAGCCCTTAAACAATCTATTTGGGTTGTAGGATTTTTTTGTTTTGGAAATATTTATTGAACCGTAGATTCATTTGAATGTAGTTATAATAAACAGTACAGAGAAATTCCTTGTCTACTTTGCCCAATTCCCGCATTGATAACATTTTGTAGAACTATAGTATAGTACCACAACCAGGATATTGACATTGGTACGATTCACCTATTTTATTCAGAGTTCCCCCATGGATGCAATTTTGGTTGGTTCATGTAGGATGTTTGTTACTGTTTCTAGTTTAAAATATTGCCAGAATTTCACCATTGGTAGATTGTGATGAAAATCCTGGTCCTAGCTTCCCTTGCATGGAAAGGTATGGCGATACTAGTCCTTCATTTCCTGCATGGCAATGGGTGGCTAGACGCAAGGAGCAGTGGCCCTAGAGGTGTCATTCCAGGACTGTGTGGCTGTTTGCCTGTGAACCTTCATAGCATTCAGCAGACTTGACTTGTCTCTTCTCTTCTCCTCTCTTTCCCTCTTTTCCCCTCTCTTCCCCTCTCTCCCTCTTTTCCTCTTTCCTCAACAGCAAACATGCTTTTTCTGTGTGTGTAACAACGTGTGTTACCATTAGGAAAACAATGTCAGAATCACTCTTATTTCTGCTGTATTATGATGATATTTTATAATTAACTTGATGCTATCAAGACGGATCACACTATTACATGCCTTAAAGGCTGTCCTCCAAGATTAAGTTTTGGAGTTTCCCTCCAACTGATAAAAAAAATCTTGTATGCTATTTTGGCTCTAACTTTGTTTGGCTCTAGTTTTGTTTAATGACTTTGCAGTAATTATAAATAAAGTTTCAAATCATTTGAACAAAAGACAAAGGATCTTTAATATTCTTAAAGAGGAAAGTAAAATACTGTCTTTTTCTTTTATCATTATAAGAATTAATATAAAATGTTAATACTTCAGCAAACAATGATTTATTGTGTAGAGGAGCTGGAAAAATGTCTTTACTTTGAAACTTTTCTTTTTCCTTCAATTTTACTGCAGAGATTATTGCTTAGAAGCTTTTCATCCCTCATTAAAGAAGAAGTGAATTTTCTAATTTTGTTTTTTCTTGAGTTATAGAGCTTTTTATAACTCTTTCCTTTAGAGTTTCTCTCATGAATCCAACTTTAAAAAGTTAAAAATACATACCTGGGTTCCAGCATTTCTCTAATGCTTGCTTTTCGTTGATTTTTTCCATACATTTTTATGTATAATTAGTTCAACATTTTGGCTTTCTGCTCTGGTGGCTTTGTGTTCACAGAATCTGATATGTGATCTCCCACCTTTACAATACCCTGTGACGGAGGGAAGGCAGCTCTGGTGGCACATGTGTGTGCAGAGATCAGGGACATCCAAGGCATCTTGGTGGTGCTTGAAGGGGGCAACATGTTTTGCAGCATTTTATTGTGAAGAGTTTACAACATGCAGTGGAGATGAAAGAATTTTCCTGTGAAGATCGCATGTGTCCACTATCTAGATTCTACTGTTAAACATTTTTTAAAATGTCAACATATTTGAGGGTACAAGTGACTTTTGGATGAATTGTATAGTGGCAAAGTGTGGGCGTTTAGTGTACCCATCACCCGAATGTACATCGTACCCAATAGATAATTTGTCATCCCTTACCCTTCTCCCGACCTTTCTGAGTCCCCAGTGTCCATTATACTACTCTCTATGCTCCTGCACACCCGTAACTTAGCTCTCACTTGTAAGTGAGAACATGCAGTGTTTGGATTTGTGTTCCTGAGTTACTTTACTTAGGGTAATGGCCTCCGATTCCATCCACGTTGCTGCAGGTTATAGCTGAGTAGTCTTCTGAAGTGTATATATGTATATACATTTTCTTTGTCCACTCATCTGTTAACATTTTTTTAATGGCCTTCAGAGATAATATGTTAACATTTTATTCCACTTTTTCTTTTTCTGAGGCTGCTTGGCTATGAATCCAGGTACAGGGGATAGAATAAGCAGAATCCTCTGTACTGGACATGTGTGCATTAAAGCTTATTCCAGTTTTCTAAAGAATACCTTGGCCCTTGACCCACATCTTTCATCTTAATTATGGTCTAATAACTACTTTTTGAGTGTGGCCTTGTTCAAATCTTTTAAACAAGCAGTTGTGGTCCTTTATTGCAGTTATTCATGTACTTATTTGGTATATAGTCTTTCATATGCTGATTTGATGGCACAAAAATTTATCTTAGAGTGTGCAATATCAAGTCTTTTTATTTTCTCATTTTTTTAATAGATAAGGAACAACAAGAAAACTGCCATCTTAGTTAAAGAAGTGAACCCTAAAAAGAAACTCTTTTTAGTTTATCGACCAAATACTGGGAAACAGCTCAAATTAGAGATTTACGCTGATCTAAGAAAGAAATATAAGAAGGTATTTTCTTATTTGTTGTACATTATTATATATGAATACTAGTTTTTATGATACGTTGAAACTATGTTTAGGATAGCTATATCTATATATAAAATTATTTTGTCAGTTTTTCTTAGTTACTGTTTAAAGGGAAATATCAAGTTTTGTTACACTAATATCCCAGTCTTTTAATGTTTTCAACCATTAAGGAACTTGTAAGATGATTATTTTAAATAGCTTATGTTGTCAGTAAAGGAAGCTTTCAATACTGACCACAGAAATTAGAATTTTTTATTAAAGGAAATGTGTGTGAGACTATAATTCCTACTGGTACCTCTGGTTTTGTTGTGAGCATGCCTCTTATGTTTATATTTTGCATTGATTTCTAGAAAACAGTAAATGACTATGTTTTTCCTAGCATTACCATTAGTTTTTATTAATAGTACTACCTTATATTACTATTCCTTTCTATTCTCATTTGAAAACAATTATAATTGAGTAGTTATGAAAATCCTATTGTAAAAACTCATCATATAGGAGGAACCATTACTGCAGAACTTTTTCAATGGTATTCAAATTCAGCTAGTAGCAAGGGCTAGGTTTTCTATATAGAGATGATTTTAACTTAGCTGCCGTTGGAATTAATACATCAGATTAGGCAACCAGTATTATTTAAAACAATACTATTTCAGTGACATTTTTGTCTTATTTTTACAGGTTGTCTCAGATGATGCCTTGGTACACTGGTTAGATCAGTATAATTCATCTGCGGATACTTGTACTCATGCTTATTGGTTAGTATTTTCATGTTTCTTACCATATTTTCCCAAATACAATCAATATTTAAATAAATCTCACTCTTTACCAGTATGTCCTTATGAGTAAATGAACAGATTAACTGTTGTTAACCGTGGTTCATTTCATCAGGAGTATTTATTAGACATTTGTGGCCCAGCCACTATTTAGTTTGAGTGTCCCCTCTGATACTCATTGGTGCTCTGTTATTTCTAACCAGGTGTGTTTTGGCAGGATGGACTTAACTGTCACCCTTGTCAGAACCTTTTCTTCCTCCTCCTCTCACTCTCTCCTTTCTGTTTCTTCCTCTCTTTTTTAAGAAAAGCTTCACTAGTGTCTCAGATCTAGGGAACTTATAAGAAATCAGGGAGAAAGTAGCTGCACAGCATCAGAAAACTTGATGTGCTGAGTCCTGGAGCCAGTCCTGCTGTGCCCTTGGCTTGCCCCTTACAGTGTTCACCTCAGGACCTTTTGTAGAGTATTTTAATACTCTGTAGGTCTTAATTCTCTCTTTGGTGTTTTCTCATCCATTAAATAGTTAATATTCTTATGTGTCTGGTCTACATTTTGAAGAATATAGGATGTACATGAATTTTAGTTTGAAGTTTCTTTGGGGGGGGGTTCATTATGCAGGTAGGTAAGTTTAATGTGAGCACTACTTTTTATTTTCATTTTGAGAGTAAATTAGTCGTGTTGGAAATTAATTTAGGAAAAAGCCATTAGGATAAAATGTTTTGAAAGTTAACCTGTAAAAGTCCTCTACAACATTTGTGGTGAGTTATAGCAAGAAAAATACTATTATGCATATTTATTTATTTATTTTTAAGATACAGAGTCCTGCTCTGTCACCTAGGCTGAAGTGCAGTGGTGCAATCACAGCTCATTGCAACCTCCAACTCTGAGCTCAGGCAGTCCTTATGCCTCAGCCTCCCTAGTAGCTGGGACTACAGGCACATACCAGCACACCTGTGTAATTTTTTTGTTTGTTTAATTTTTTGTAGAGATGGGGGTCTCGATATGTTGCGCAGGCTGGTCTTGAACTCCTGGCCTAAAGCAATCCTCTCACATTGGTCTCCCACAGTGCTGGGATTACAGGCGTGAGCCACTATGCCTGGCTTATATGTGTACATTTAACATTGTGTATTAAAGTCATCTTAAGGCCGGGCACGGTGGCTCACGCCGGTAATCCTAGCACTCTGGGAGGGCTGAGGCAGGCGGATTGCCCAAGGTCAGGAGTTCGAAACCAGCCTGAGCAAGAGTGACACCCCGTCTCTACTATGAATAGAAAGAAATTAATTGGCCAACTAATATTTATAGAAAAAATTAGCCGGGTATGGTGGGGCAAGCCTGTAGTCCCAGCTACTCAGGAGGCTGAGGCAGAAGGATTGCTTGAGCCCAGGAGTTTGAGGTTGCTGTGAGCTAGGCTGATGCCACGGCACTCATTCTAGCCTGGGCAATAAAGCAAGACTCTGTCTCAAAAAAAAAAAAAAAAATCTTAAATTATACTGATAAGAAAGAAGGACATTTTTATTTATGAATTGTGAAAATAATTTTAACCATAAAATATTGGTATGTCTTCCTTTTTCTCACTTTTCAAATTTACATACAGTATAAATCACTGTCTCTGTCTCTGTCTCTCTACTGGTACCAGTACAACAGAGTCTAGCCCAGTAGGGGGAGAGATTCAACTTTTCTCCTACTCACTCTGCCCCCCTCACAGCTTTTAAGTATTTTTTAAATTTATTTTTTAATGACTGTTCCCACTAATCTTTTTTTTTTTTTTTTAAATTTTACCCACATGCATTGATGTTACTGGATCCCACTAATCTTATATAGAGCAATGTATTGGTAGTTTGATGATATAGAAATAACCAACAGAGAATCTTTTTTATCCCCTTTTCACAGGTGTTGATATCTTTTCCATGGCAGGATCATTTTATAAGCTAGCATTACTATAAGATAACAGATATTATAATGGCTAAAATGTTTCAATTGATATGAAAAGCAGTAAATCAGCCCTTTACAGGGAGGCAGGCCCTGAAAAAAACTTATAATTTAAAAAATGAGTAGTGATACCTTAAATTGGAAAGGATAATATAATAAAAGGATTGTAATAAAGGCAAATAATGCTAGAAATTTTTCCACCTAAAATTTGGATAGATTTTGCAAACCTTATATGCATGTGTGTGTGTGTGTCACACATATACGTATGTGATAAATATATATATATCCCCCCCCCTTTCTTAGGCGCGGCAATTGCAAAAAAGCAAGCTTGGGATTAGTTTGTGAAATAGGTCTTCGTTGCCGCACATATTATGTATTGTGTGGTTCAGTGCTGAGTGTCTGGACAAAAGTCGAGGGTGTTCTAGCATCTGTCAGTGGCACAAATGTGAAAATGCAGATAGTTCGGCTAAGAACAGAAGATGGACAACGGATTGTAGGTGAGTCTAATTTTTACTTTGGTTTGAGTTTTTCTGGGGGAAAAATCAAATCCTGCTTTTTTCTCATTTTATTTCTAACATCTAAGCTCTATTCCAGATCCATTTAACATCTGTTCCAGTAGTAGGTATGGAGCTTGGGCTATGTGTTCTTAGAAGGTGGAACAGAAGTTAAGCCTTTGAACAGAGATGTTGGTCCTGGCTGAAGTCAGAATGTACTTATCTCTCTGATGTGCTCTCGGCTGCTCCCGCTCCGATTCCCAGCTGCTGCCGTCTGTGCAGGCTCCCTGGTGTGAAGCTAGCTCAGCCTCTGGCCCTGGAGTCTTCAGTTTGAGACTATGGAACTCAAAAGCCACTGTGTACACAGGGTGGCTCAGTGTCCTGCAGGGAGCAAGGGCGAACTAGGCTAGCTGTTCCCACCGTGTGCTCAACTGCGGGCGTCCCAGGAAGCAGGCCAGCTGTTGCACTCTGCCTGTTCGCTTGTCTTTGTTTTATTTACAGCAGCCCTCCTCTGTATCTTGAATAGCAGATTGGCAGCCTATGGGACAAAGTCAGCCCAGGAACTTATTTTTTTGACCCTCAAGTATTTTTTTTTTTTTTTTTTAGAGTCTCACTTTGTTGCCCAGGCTAGAGTGAGTGCCATGGCATCAGCCTAGCTCACAGCAACCTCAGACTCCTGGGCTCAAGCAATCCTACTGCCTCAGCCTCCTAAGTAGCTGGGACTACAGGCATGCGCCACCATGCCCGGCTAATTTTTTCTATATATTTTAGTTGGCCACTTAATTTCTTTCTATTTATAGGAGAGACGGGGTCTTGCTCTTGCTCAGGCTGGTTTCGAACTCCTGACCTTGAGCGATCCTCCTGCCTTGGCCTCCCAGAGTGCTAGGATTACAGGCATGAACCACCACGCCTGGCCTCTAGATTTCTTTAAACAATAAAAACAGCTTATCTGGAACATTAAGCTCACATTCTGTCATAGCAGGAGTTCCTTTCACAGGGCATATGCTTTCCAGTTTGCTGATATCTACTCTGTGTCCACTTCAGAGTCACCTGCTTCAGTAAGCATTTGGATTTGCAGCTTTTGTCCTTTTGGTGTGTTAGTATATGACAAAGAAGGTGGTATTTGCATATGTTTGTGGAACTGCAAAGATAGTAGATAGAAAAATGCTGTGCTTGGCCTTCTGTCCCTGCAGTAAGAAGATGGCGTTATAGTAGACACGTGCATACTCGTGGGTACTTGTGGGGAATGCTGTTGAAGAACCATATTATGTCTCGGGGCCATTTCAGTTATTACGTCCTCATGCAATTTTTGCGTGAAGTTTGTGTTCATTACAGTTAATCCTGTGCCTCATTTGGAATCTGCTATGAAGCTGTAAAATACAGTATAGTTTCTACTGGATGCAATTTTATAAATTCTTGTTATTAATTACAGGTTTGATCATTCCGGCAAATTGTGTGTCTCCTCTTGTAAATCTCCTATCAACTTCGGACCAGTCTCAACAGCTTGCGGTCCAGCAGAAACAGCTGTGGCAACAGCATCATCCACAGAGCATCACCAACTTGAGCAATGCGTAGAGAATAGGCAGGTTTCAGCATGGGTGTATCTGAAATGCTATTGAAGCATATCATTTGCATAAAAATCAGGGACAGTTTCCAAAGAATTATATATTTTTTTCAGTTATGCTCTCTCTAGTTAATTTTTTTGGGAGTAAGGACAAACCTGGAATAGATAGTGAAACTGAAAGTCAGCAGTGCCGAAGGTAGTGCATATGTCTTTCCTTTTGCTTTTCCCTTGGTACTTCCCATATGCTTTTACTTTGGGTGAGCAGAGGGGGATGTGTATGTGCGTGTGTGTGTCTGTCTGAGAGTTTGTTAAAGGCTAAAAACCATAGTTGGTTTAAAATGCTTGGAACTTCCCAAACTGGCTTTACTTTTATGTTATACAGTGCTCAGGGTTAACACAGTACATCCATGTCATTGCTGTGGGAGTTCTCCCTGGATGCATGTGTTTTGAGTCTATAAATATAGAAAATATATATTGGTTTCTTTTTCCAACTTAAACAATAGGTTTATTGAAGCATGAAATGAAAGGTTGCATACCATGCATTCAGGTTCTTTTCTAGTTTTTGTTCTGACAGTGCATGTCTTTGAAAGCATGCGTAAACTGATTAACACAGAAGTCAAGTAATGGAGGGAAACATTTGTAGATGTACAGCATTGGTTATTGCATTTTTATAGTGTTTATACCTGGGTATTGCTTCCAGCCCTAGAACCCCTCCCCGATTCTCTTCCCTGCCCCAGGTTGCTCATCAAGGTAATGAGTACATACATTTTTTGTGATTAAAATATCTTAAAAGTTAATTTTAATGTATTAATAATATTCCTAATGTGTGCTGCAAAAATGGCTGTAAGCCTCTTAAAGTTACATTTTCAACTTAAAGATAGTTTTAGAAAGAAATGCAAATTGGCTTTCATCTCGCAAACAATCTTTTTTTACTTCATTTTCTTAATTTGCTTTGTCATTCATAAAAAGGAAACCATACTTGAGTTGTAAACTAGACAATGAGGAAACACTTGAGGCTTCTGCTGTATGTTTTTGTTAATGTTGTTATTATTGTTACCTAGTAACTTGAATATTGTTTAATGTGTTGTAAGACATTGTAGAGTTTATCTCAAGCTGTTCAAAATGGTAATGTACAAATGTGAATAGACACTTATCTATACTATGGGTAAGTTTTGTTTCGCCTATAATAGATGTTTATAAAAACAAGTGAGGGGACAGTTGGTCTTTTTGTTTCCTTTTTTCCTTTCTTTCTTTCTTTCTTTTTTTTTTTTTTTTTTTGTTTTTTTGCTTGCACAGGTTGCACTATTGAAAAATTGAGATTGTATAAACCTGGTCAAAAGCTGCAAGATACCAATATCTTGTAGATGTCAAATAAAAAGTTATTATACTAACAAGAAGTGGACTCTTGTTTAGGCCCCCACTGGTGACCTTCAGAAATATTCTGTAATGGGACTCTCCAGAACTTTTGTATTGTCTCAGCATTCCAGGTAGCCTTGTAGTTTGGCTTAAAACCTACCCCTAAAATTTGAAATGGTATTGAGGAAGGGGTAAAATGATAGTACCTTTGAATGTTTTTCAAGGTGAATTGTTCCCTTTGTAACTTTTTAAACTTCTCACAGAGTTGGATGAGTTGTATGTCAACTGACAGAAACCTGAAGGAAAGCTTAGGGCTTTCATCCTCTTGTGTTTCTTTAGCCTGAGTTTGATTATGTCAAGTTTACCATAAGCTTTCTTTGGGTTTACTCATTCTTGGTGCCTAGAAGAACAAATTGAGAATAATTTCTGTTCTTTGGCACATTTGCCCAGTGGATGCAACTTTTATCCTCAATCCAGTCCATATATATCTCAGGCAGTGATCCAATGTGTATCAACCAATGTCCCTTGTTAGGACCACTAGATCTAGCTGGCAGCCAGGAGCAGAACTATCCCCACCTTTAGCAAAACTTCCCAGTTAGTGCTTCTGGTTTTAAACTGGTGGTCCAGTGAGCTTCCATCAGCACACTTAGGTGAAATCGCTAGCCCTGGGGACGGGAAGCGTACAAACCCTCCCCACAGGGAGATGGAATGACAGGACTACAGAAGGCATTCTCTCAGGGGCTGTTACCCCAGCTCCCCTTTCTGTGTGGGAGGGTATCTTTTTTAGCAGGTTGTGGTTTTTTATGGTGTTTTCAAAGCAGCATGAGTGTGAGGATTCTTTGGCATGCGGTTAAGTGACCACCCCCTGGCCCCCATAGTCCATGGTGCAGTGTTTGCTCTGGAATAGCCATCTTGATACAGAGGGGCATATGTATGTTATTTTTTTTGTAGAACAGCTTTTTGTTGTTGTTACTTATTTTTTAAAAATGCCTCTGAAAGCCCTCTCAAAGCAGACTTCAAAAAAGCAACTGGTGTGGATGGACGGGGGCTGGGGTGCCACAGGCCCACACCCATCACGGTGTGTCCTGTGCCCAGAGGCTGGCACCCACCCCCTGGGAGGTGGACATCCGACCTTTACACTGTGCCCTTACAAAAGTCAGCAAGTTCAGGTCCACCACCATGAGAAACCCCAGCATTGAAGGTCCTTTTCTGTGAAAAATCAAGTCTTCGTAACAGTTAGCTTCTGTAAAATAGGTCCGTTTATTGGAGAATCTAAATGCCACACCAGAACCCGGAGGCCTTGTTTTAATCCCCTGTCAGTCCATTAGGCCTCTGCAATGCCTTTCCTCCCTTTTTAGCAATATGGCTCTGAGCACAAAGATTTGATTGGAAATCATGTTGGTGTTTTCAGAGTTTTCAATATCGATTGTACTGAAAACCACTTCCTGAGTCCCGAGCTGCTCTCTGGGGGAATTAGTGTTCCCTAATTTAGCAACCTCCATAGGACAAGGTCTCTATCTGCAGTTTGGTGGGATTATCCAGATATGCTATCAATGATATGACTCTATAGAGGTATTATTAATCTGTTTCTTTAAACACAAGTTGATCAAAAAGTAGATGTTAAGCAGTTTTCTCTTTTTGCTGCTAAATTGCAGATACATGTTTCAAATATCTTCTCTTTATATGTATATATAAATTACCAAGAACCTGCATCCAAAGCAATGTTAGTAGTATGTGTATGTGTGTATATATATATATATTTATTCTAATTCAGTTACTTTAGCACTTCGAGAAACCTTATTGAGTTGCAACAGTAAACCTTTAGTTGTAGTTTGCTTCACTTGTAGTTGTAAATTTCTAGATCACCAAGCTCCAGAGGACTATATTTCAGAGGCACAGTTTTCTGGCTATAGCCCCTGGGGCGTTCATTTGCTGGTCTCCATGTGATGCTGTCAGAAAACAGGGTACCAGGACAGCATTCACAGCTGAGAAAAAGCCTTCTCCCCTCTCCCTTCCACTTTCCATGGTAGTGTGAGGGAAAAGGCCAATAGATTAGAAATGATTGCTCATCTCACTAGGAAGTAGGGACATGACTTCTCCTTGGATCCTTTTTTTGATGAGAGATTGAGAGGAGGGTCCGTATCCAAGTGTTCTCATTTAGAAAATGGACCCGAGTGATACTTGGTAGAGTGGTGCTACGTGAGCGTTGCTGATGAGCGTTTGTTGACTACCCTTCCTTGTGTCCTTGGTCTCCCCGACTAACACCACGTGCCCGTGCACACTGCGCATGTGCTTACTTTGCAGCTGAGATGTAGTGACCATTCCATGTCATGGCTACAGCTGAGAGCAAAAACCGTTTGCAAAAATATATATATCTCATTGGATGCCAGTTGTCTAATACAAATGCAATGTCTTTGAAGTGAAAGAAACATACTTAGATACCCGCAACTCAAGCTAGCTAGCAATTTTTTCTGAGTACTTGAGGTTAAATCCAAAACCCACCTTCTAATTTTATGCTGTATTTATATGTGTACATAAGTGTGTATATATAGAAATGTTAAGTTCTTTTGAATGTAAATATTTCCTGTAAATTGGGACCCTGCCCACTTGTTTTTCCCTTTTCCCTCTTCTTCCCTTCAGTTCTATTTATTCTTTTCTTGACTTTCCCATGTGGGGCATCTTTTTTTTTTTTTTAATTTAGAAAAGTATAGAAAACTTCTTAATTGAATTTGTTCCCGTATCTTAGAATTCAGTTGTGCATCTTTGTTACAGAATTCCTATCTGTTTTGTGTTAATATTTTTCAACATGCCTGATTGTGTTTTGCATTTTTATTACAATTTTTATTGTGTGCAATGCATTGTATTGGGGGAATGCACTTGAGTGCTGTTTCTGATTCTGTCATTGTATGACTGCTTTATGCTCATTTATGTTGTTCTTTGGAAGCTATAGTGAGCCTGATGTTTTCACATAAAAAAAAAATTGCTTCCCAAGACTTCCTTTAAGCTCCTCTAACTTCTTCAGTGCATTTGGGATCAAACTTGGCTCTGAGCGCAGTCAACATGACTTGCTCCCGCCCTTGCAGTGTTCCAGGTCTGCACCAAATCTCTCTCCCGCCTCTGGCTCTCTACCTGACGGGGAGGTCTTGTAGGTTTGAAATGGGTTTATGGTCTGCTGCTGTTTCTGCACATTTCATGTTTAGTTAAGAAGTTGGGCGTACACTTTTAACCTACAAATAATAAGCAGAAATATTCTTTGTAATGAACACAGGCAATACCTACTCTCTTAAAACCTGTTGCTATATAGAGAGGTGGGAGACAGGCTTGGTGCATTAGTGACAGGTGACCTTAGAGAATGTATACTAAGGAACAGTTGTCCCCCAAAGGAGAGCAACGCAGCTGATGTGGTGGCTCCCCCAGCCGCCGCCAGCTCACACGGTGACTTTGCTAGAGGGTACAGCAGGCAGGTGCCTGCTAAAGGGCTGGCCGGGGACGCTGCTGCTCTCCACCTTCCTGCTGTGGGATTGATCTTGACTGCACCAGCCGTAAACCTGGATTGACGCATTTTTAATGATTAGGGAAGACCCCATGGGTGGTTCTTAAAAATGGTGATATTTATCACCTCACCTGGGAAGCAGATATGTGATTTTTGCCATTAAGAAAATGTTCCTCTATAACTTTTGGGAAGGATTGCTGTGAGCATTTCTTGGGCCTTTCATTCATGTATAAGTTTCATTCATTACTATTCAACTCGGTAGACTTGTTGAGAATTTAAAAGCTGTCTGCATTTGGATAAGTCTTGGGAACTAAATCTGTCACGAATTGGGGTCTGTCACAGATTGCCTGCAGTGCGAATCCCCTGTTCAGACCCTCCTTGCCCAGCTCTCTTCCTCTGGCACCCCTGGAGCAGTAGATCTGTGTAGTTTGCAGCCATGGTGTCTCGCTATGGCAGTGTGGCAGGGCCAGGGCACAGGTCAGCACAGAATGCCCTTTAGTGCAGAGTTGGGAGGAAGAGAGGAATCCTGCGAAAGTCAGCTCTTTTTGATACTTGCAATTCAGGCCTCCTCCAGGGTGAAAGTCACTCCGCAGGCCCTCTACTTAGTCTCCTGCCCTGAAGCCCACTCGTGCCCGAGCAGACATTTCTGGCCAGTGGACACTCAGGGCCTTTCTTGCTATGACAGTATTTTTGGCACTGAAGAGGATAAAGAAGCTTGAGCCGGCTCTCTGACTTCACTTTATGGGGCAGAGAGAGCTTTTTTTCTACATAGCACATTGCAGTCTCACTGCTACCAGAAAAAAATTATCCTGTTCATGGTTTATACTGAATTTGCAAACTACTGATATTATTTTTCAATAACCACTTGTTTCTGTCATCAACCATGAGAGGTGGGAAGAGGTACACGATATCTCTGCAATAAAACTTTTGCCAGGTTCTACCTCCTCTGAGCAAAGGATACTTTTATATGTAGGCATAGATCTTCCTCCTTTACTGATCTGACATGGTGCATCTTGAGACAACAACATCTGATGGAATCCAAAGACAATTTGAAACAAAGGTGGATGTAAACTCTTGTTTTTATTTCATTCTCTTTTTTTAAATCTCCTTTTTTATATCGCTACTCTGTTCGGGAGTGTCCGTCAGCGTGTGAAGGGTACGCACTGTTCTAATGATACCGCACTGCTTCCTTCAGCCTTCCTGGGAATCCGGTACCAAGTGTCCAGAATTGATTGTTCCAGCCATTTTGATATGTAACTTACAAAATCGGTCTCATGCAATAAAAATGTATTGGCTGCATTTAGCAAGGTTTACTCTTGCAAGTAAAAGCGATCACCCATGAAGCGTAACAAATTCTGTATTTAGTTTTTTTGTTGTGTTTTTTGTTTTTGGGGTTTTTTGTTTGTTTTTGTAAGATTCTTAAATAAATTAAACAAAATAAATAAATATGCTTCTTCCATTGTGCTTCCTCTGTCCGAGTTCGAAGCTCCCGTTGAGCTGTAGCAGAGGGCCTCTTCCCACTGGGGGGGAGGCGGACTTTCCGCACCGTGTTTGTATTTAAAGTGAATCAGAGAAGACGTCTCATGATGAGGATAAGATATGGGGCACAGCACTCTTCAGGGCAGAAAGTGGACTCAGGGCCACACAGCTTCAGCGAGTGCTGCAGGCCTGGGCTTGCTTGCACTGGTCCGAAGACTGCTCATAGCATCTTCCTCAAAGAGGCCACAAAGCCAAGCGCAGCCACCAGTGCTGGGGGACCTGGGGCCCCAGGGCTCCCTAGTTGATCCGTTCCTGGGCTGAGCATGGCTCACGGCAGCTGTTCAATCTGTGAGTCCAGAATTTGAGCTCTATTTATGGGAGGCGGGGAGAAAGCATAGATTAGCCAGACATCGTGTTGTGTGCCTGTAGGCCCAGCTGCTTGGGAGACTGAGGCAGTAGGATGGCTTGGGCCCAGGAGTTTGAGGTTGCTGTAAGCTGTGGTCACACCACTGCTCTTCAGCCTGGGAAACAGACTGAGTCTCTCACACACAAAAAAAATGTGGAAATGACTGTAGACGGTGATGGTCATTAAGCACTGAGCACCAACTGTGACTCTCTCTGTCGAGTGCTTTCTATGTCCCTTTATTCAGGCCTTCATCCTAGTTTTCAGATGAAGAAGACACTTTACTCATAAGCTATGAAAATCCTTTTAGTTTCAGATTTTTGTGGAATTGGTGCCCTCATTCATTTGTTCAATGAGTGTTTAATGAGCAACTGCGGCGTGTCCAGCGCTGAGCCACGTGCCTCTCGTGCTCACAGGGCGACATCCTGACAGCGTGGGGAGTGAGCAGGTGAGATTGTTGGTGGTCACGGAAGTTGGGAAGAAACCTCAGGAGAGCTGCGATTCCTGGGATCCGGGGGCCCTTAAGGAGGTCACTGTCCCTTGAACTGACACCAGGGTGCCAAGGACCAAGGGGCAGCTGGCAGGAACCATCCTGGTCAGGTGAAGCCAATGCCCAGGTGCCGGGAGCGGGGGTGGGCCAGACAGGAGGGGTGTGGCTGTCTCATACCAGGTCCCAGCTCTGGGGCTCAAGGCTGGAGAAATAGTGGCTGGCTGAGTCCAGTCCGGCACCTACCACTAGACCGGGAAGTCAGAGAATTGGGAGTGGACAGGAAAGAAGTGAGAAGGGCTTGTCACGCACAACAGCCAGCGGGTCACTTTGCCTCGTGGTGGGGTGGGGGCTGTCCACACTGATTGCATTTACATCCTCACAGCCTCCCTAGGTACCGTCACTGTCACTTTACAGGTGAGACAGGCACAGAGGTCCGGGAGCCAGCGAGGGGTGGGGGCCGCCGGAGCGAGGGCGCTGTCCAGACCTCTGGGGAAAGGTGCCAGGAGGGAGGAAGGGGCGGATGGCCAAGGTGGTGGGTTTTAAACCACTTTTATAGTGTGGCTTGTCTGGGACCCAGTTTCTCGGTGGAGTTTGAAATGCTTGGGTCAATCATACTCGATTTGTAGCTTGAAATGCATATGGAAATTTAATCAAATTTGTAAATGGTGTTAATGTTTAGGGTAATGTATCAGATATGGGAGCTAATTGAACATCAGCTGAGGAACCAGTGAAAGAGAGTGTTGTCAGTTTGAGCTGAAATTTGACTGAAATATTTGTAAGTTCAGCTTGAAGACTGAGGCAACTTCAGTTCTTAAATTCACAACCTTAATAAATTATGAACTAATAACACGAGACAGCAGACTAATAGAGCTTCCACCAGCCCTGTCGAGTTTGATTTCTGCTACAGTCCCATTTGCTTTGACCTGTTTCCCTTAGTGTTTTATCTGTCCCCAAGTCCTGTGGCAGCCCCACCGTGTGTTCCCCTGGGCCCGTGCATTATTGACGTTGGTGCTGGATCGTTCTTTGTGGTGGGGGCTGTCCTGGGCTTCGTAGGATGCTCAGCAGCGTCCCTGCCTCTACACACCAGATGCCAGCATTACACACCACCCCCCACACCCCACTGTAACAACCCAAAATGTCTCCAGAAATTGCCAAATGTCCCCTGAGAGGCAAAATCACCCCTGGTTGAGAACCACTGTCCTAGGCATATTAGTCATAAACAGGCAAAACCTGGTGTCCTGAGGAGGGTGTGTGTGCGTGTGCACATGCACACACACATTTGTGTGCTTTTTATGGACGACAAGTCCCTGGAACAAAGGGCACCACCCCTGAGAGAGAGAAAATACAAATGTTAATTGGCTGGGGGTTTGGGCTATGTACAATACCATTTCCATAAGTATGAATATTTATCAGCTAGTCATTTGGGAGCATGATGTAAAGAAGCCATCTGTGGAGGCCTTTATGGAGAGAAAGAAGAGGCTAAAAGAAATGTGCAGAATGCTTATTTTTAGAGTCCAATTCTCAGCGAGTTGGCTTCGTCCTCCGAAAGCTGCCCACTCTGGGCGTTCAGTGCCTTATTGGTTAGGACAGGCAGGGGCCATGCTGTTGGTTCCAAATTGCCGTCGTTTAATGAAGAATTACCACTCAGTTTGATGCCCAGGTGCGGTGGCTAGGAGGATGCTAAATTAGTCCGGAATACTTAATTTCACTTTTTTGGTTGGTTGTTTGCTTGAATAAGCACGTAACACCAGATGACAGGGAGGTGAGAGTGAACATACAGTGAAAATCCTTTCTCTCCCCTATCCTACTGCCCTGCCCCGACTGTCCCCTTTCCAGGTGGTTTTTCTTGTCCCTTTTTCAGTAGCCTTTCTTGGGAAACTTTAGAGGGTAGATTTTTGGGTATCACAAAAAATGTTTTAACATTTTTGTTGTTTTATCCTTGGTTCGAGGTAAGGTTGGTTTTCACAAAGATTGATGTTTGAGCTCTTAATTATTAAGGAAGTTCGAACTAAATAACGTATTAATTGTAGGAGATTGGGAAACACACCAGCTTGAACTTGTAGTCGGAAGCTGGGTGTTTTGTGACGATGCCTGCGGGTCGTGGGTGCAGGAGGCCCTGCCGTTGCCCCCTCATCGCCAGTCCTGGATGGAGGTAAGGTGTGCAAAGCTCTCCATCCCTGTGTTGATACTGGATTCCTGGTTAACTTTCTGTTCCCTCAGTTTATATTTCCTGGGTACCCTTATCTAGAGGTATTGATAAGAAAATAGGTTTATTATGTCCTGAAGTTTTTGCATGTCGCATTTTTTGTTTTCTGCCCATGGGGAACACACTTAAGAAACAAACTGGCCGGTGTGGTGGCTCACGCCTGTAATCTTAGCACTTTGGGAGGCCGAGGCGAGGGGATCAGAGAGGTCAGGAGTTCGAGTCCAGTTTGAGCAAGAACAAAACCCCATCTCTACAAAAAAATAGAAAGATTAGCTGGGCGTGGTGGTGTGTGCCTGTAGTCCCAGCAACTTGGGAGGCTGAGGCAGGGAGGATCACTTGAGCCCAGGAGTCTGGGCTGCAGTGAGCTATGATGACACCACTGCATCAGTCCAAGCTGGGTGACAGAGTGAGACCCTGTCTCAAAAAACAACAACAACAAACAAACTTTTCTAAAGTTTCCAAATCAGGGATGGGCAAACTACAGTTGATGGGTCAAATCACAGTCTACTACCTGTATTTCGCCTTGCAAGCTGAGAATGGTTTTTACATTTTCAAATGGTTGGAAAAAATAGAATATTTTGTAATATGAAAATTATGTGACAAATTTCGGTGTCCATAAATAAAGTTTTATTGAAACACAGCCATGCCCATTCCTTTATGTATCGTCTCTGTCGCTTCAGCACTATGATGAGAGTCGCATAGTTACTGAGACTGTGTGGCCTCCAGAGCCTGGAACACTTGCTGTCTAACCCTTTACATAGAAAGCTTGTCAGGTTCAATGCCAGGTTCTGCTATTACTGTTGTCAGGTACAATGGTAATGGCAGAAACAGAACTGAAAATTAGTAAATTTGAGAGTAAACCCTGATCAAAGCTCAATTTGTTTTTTTGGGTTTTTTTTGAGACAGAGTCTCAGTTTGTTGCCCAGGCTAGAGTGAGTGCCGTGGCATCAGCCTAGCTCACAGGAACCTCAAACTCCTGGGCTCAAGCAATCCTGCTGCCTCAGCCTCCCAAGTAGCTGGGACTACAGGCATGCGCCACCATGCCCGGCTAATTTTTTCTATATATATTAGTTGGCCAATTAATTTCTTTCTATTTATAGTAGAGATGGGGTCTCGCTCTTGCTCAGGCTGGTCTCGAACTCCTGAGCTCAAAGGATCCGCCCACCTCGGCCTCCCAGAGAGCTAGGATTACAGGCGTGAGCCACCGCGCCCGGCCTCGCAGGCTAGTTTTGATCTCCTGACCTTGAGACCTCCTGCCTCAGCCTCCCAGAGTGCTAGGATTACAGGCGTGAGCCACTGTGCCCCACCCCAAGCTCAATTTGATACGGTCTTGTGGTAGGGTTTTATGTTCCAAGGACAAAAACCACATTGGAATAACTAATCATGGTGCTTCACCCACAATTTGTCAGGCTGTCAAATGATGGGTCTGGCCACCACTGACTTAACTACTTTCTTAGTTCAGTGGCTTCCAAACTTTTTGGTCACATACTCTAATTTAAAAAATATATATATTTATTTTTTAGAGACAAGGTCTTACTATGTTGCCCAGGCTGGTCTCAAAGTCCTGGCTTCATGTGATTCTCCTGCCTCAGTTTCCTGAGTAGCTGGGTCTCTAGGCAGAAGTCACTGTGCCAGGCCAAAAAGAAAAGACTTCTGAGCATACTTCCACCTCCACTATTGCTTGTTAAACTAATTTATTAAGTTACAGTGTGCGACTGTGCTAATATGTACCCTGGAAATTCCACATAAATAGACGTTCTGATATTCTCCCTCTCCTAGGAGCCACCTTGCCTATCACCTGGGGCAGATGCACCCTATGTCGGGACCAATTGCTCCAGATAATGTTGTCCAGTGATAGAAGCAGTTCCAAAATAATTTAAAGGCCTTTCCAGGCTGGTGCTTTTTGTTAGAGAAAAGGGCGTGTGAGTTATCGGCCTGTCTCCTTAGGATGTGAAGTGTTGAGAAAGTCCTCAGGGATCCGTGCTGTCAGACCTCCCCCGTTCTACAGATGAAGGTCTAGGGAGGTGAAACAAGTTACCTGAGGCCCAAAGACGCAGTTTCATATAGACGCTTTCAGTGGAGCCGCTGGGAATGTTTCCTGCCCCGTTCTGGGGTTTTAACTCTTAGAAGGGGAAGAAGAACACCCCAGTCCTCTGTGAAGCCTGTTGTGGCAGGTTGAATGGTGTCCTCCCCAAATATCCACCTGAAACCTGTCAATGTGACCTTGTTTGAAAAAAAAGGCCTTTGCAGATGTAATTAATTTAAGGATCTCGAGATGAGATCATCCTGGATTAGGGTGGGCCCTAAATGCAACGAGTGTCCTTAGAAGAGAAGGGGCAAAGACACAGAGGAAACGGCCATGTTTAGTTAAAGGCAGGGGTTGGAGTGGTGTGGCCAGCAGCCAAAGAACGCCTGGAAGCAGCTGGAAGAGGCAAAGGATTCTCTTCTTAGCCTGTGGAGGGAGTACGGCCCTGCCAGACTTCTGGCCTCCAGAACTTGGAGGGAATAAATTTCTGTTGTTTTAATCCACCCGGGTGGTGGTAATGTGTTGTGGCAGCCACAGAACACTAACACATCCGTTATGGAAAGTGAGTTGTGACCAGGAAGAAGGGCGAGAGCTGGAGTCCTACTCGCAGAGGAGCTCTGACCAGCTTTGTCTCATTTCAAGGAACACATTGAAGGCACTCGTGGAATGTTCTATTTGCCCAGTGAGAATCTTCAAGGATGTAGTTCTTTCCATTAAGAAGCTCAAGTTCATGAAGGAGACAGACCAGATTAAGTGCAGTAGCAGGCATTAAAAGAGGCACAGCCAGCCAGGAAAGGCTTTTCACAGGTAGGGATATTTGAGCTGGTCTTTGATGGATGAGCAGGAGTTTGCTAAGTGGAGCATAAGGGCAAGTTGGAGATGGGGGGTAAGGTGAGGGCTCCAGTATGGTGGAGGAAGAGGATAGTGTAATGTGGCTGTCATGGCTGGAATATAATCTTCATGACAACATGGGAATTGTCTCTCCCTACTGCCCCTAGAATAGTTGCCTGATATTCGGTAGACTCTAAATATCTATTGAATAAGGGGGAAAAGACACATAATCTTCTCATTTGATGCATGAAAACAAAGTATTTGACAAAGTCCATCACCTTTTCATGGTAAAAACACTCAACAAACTAGGAATACAGGGAACTTCATACAGGCCTGCAGCTATCATCATACTTACTGGTGAAAGACTGAAATTTTTCTCCCTAAGGTCAGGAACAAGAGAAGGATGTCTGCTCTTGCCAATTCTGTTTGACATTGTACTTACTGGAGGTTCTAGTTAGGGTAATTGGGCAAGAAAGACATCTAATTTGAAAAAAGAAGTAAAACTATCTCTATTTGCAGATGACACGATCTTATGTGTAGAAAACCCCAAGGAATACACACACAACACACACAAACCATTAAAGCTAATAAGTGAGTTCAGGAATGTTGCAGGATCAATATATAAAAATAAGCTTTCTGGCCGGGCGCGGTGGCTCACGCCTGTAATCCTAGCACTCTGGGAGGCCGAGGTGGGTAGATGGCTCAAGGTCAGGAGTTCAAAACCAGCCTGAGCGAGACCCCGTCTCTACTAAAAATATAAAGAAATTAATTGGACAACTAATATATACAGAAAAAAATTAGCCGGGCATGGTGGCGCATGCCTGTAGTCCCAGCTACTTGGGAGGCTGAGGCAGGAGGATTGCTCGAGCCCAGGAGTTTGAGGTTGCTGTGAGCTAGGCTGATGCCATGGCACTCACTCTAGCCTGGGCAACAAAGTGAGACTCTGTCTCAAAATAAATAGATAAATAAAAATAAAAATAAGCTTTCTAAGCGTACACTAGCAATGAAAAATCCAAATATGAAATTAAGAAGATAATTCCATTTACAATAGGATCAAAAATAATGTAATATTAAGGAACAAAGAAGTACTAGATTTGTACACTGAAAGATACGCAACATTGCTGAAATTAAATAAGACCTGAATAAACAGCCTGTGTTCGTGGATTGGAAGACTTAATATTGCAATGAGGATAGCAATACTCTCTAGAGGGATATGAAGATTTAATGCAAGCCCTATCAAAATTCCAATTGTCTTTTTTTTTTTTACAGAAATGGATAAGCTTATCTTAAAATTCCAATGGGAATGAACACAAGGAACCCAGCACAGCCACAACAACCTTGAAAAAGAAGAACAAAGCTGGAGGACGCACACTCCCCGATTTCAAAACTTACTACAAAGTTACAGAAATCCAGGCAGTGCCGTGCTGGCAGAAGGATAAACATAGAACAGTGGCATAGAATTGAGAGTCCGGAAAGAAACCTTCACGTTCATTGTCAATTGATATTCCACAAAGGTGTCAAGACAATGCCACGGGGAAAGGAATAGTCTTTTCAACAAATGGTGCTGGGACAGCTGGAAACCCAGGTGCAAAGAGTGGACTTGGACCCACCTCACACCATACACAAAAAATAACTGAAAGTGGATCAAAGACCTAAATATGATAACAAAAATTAAACTTCAGAGAAAACAGGTGAAAACCTTAGTGACCTCAGACTAAATATGATGCAAAAAGCACAAGAAACCAAAGAGAAAAATGGATAAATTGGACTTCATCAAAGTTAAAAAGGTTTGTACATCCAAGGACACTATTAAGAAAATAATAAGACAACCCATCAAATTGGGGAAAACATTTGCAAATCATATATCTGCTAAGGGTCTAGTATCCAGAATATATAAGGAACTCTTAACAGTGTAACATAAAAAGGCAAACATCCGAATTAAAAAATGCAAAAAGATTGGAATATATATTTACCCAAAGGTAATATACAAATGGCCAGTAAGCAGATGGAATGATGCACAGCCTCTCTGCTCATCAGGGAAATGCAAATCAAAACCACAAGGAGTTACCAGCTTACGCTCACCAGGGTGCTTAAAATAAAAAAGTCAGATAATAACAAGTGTTGGTGAGGATGTGGAGAAACTGGAACCTGCATGCATTGCTGGTGGGAATGGAAAATGGTGTAGCCATTATGGAAAGCAGTTTGGCAGTGCTTCAGAAAGTGAAACACAAGAGTTATCACATAGGCCGGGCGCGGTGGCTCAAGCCTGTAATCCTAGCTCTCTGGGAGGCCGAGGTGGGTGGATCATTTGAGCTCAGGAGTTCGAGACCAGCCTGAGCAAGAGCGAGACCCCATCTCTACTATAAATAGAAAGAAATTAATTGGCCAACTAAAATATATATAGAAAAAATTAGCCGGGCATGGTGGCACATGCCTGTAGTCCCAGCTACTTGGGAGGCTGAGGCAGCAGGATTGCTTGAGCCCAGGAGTGTGAGGTTGCTGTGAGCTAGGCTAATGCCACGGCACTCACTCTAGCCTGGGCAATAAAGTGAAACTCTGTCTCAAAAAAAAAAAAAAAAAAAAAAAAAAGAGTTATCACATGACCCACTGATTCCATTCCTGGGTATATACCCAAAAGAAATGAAAATATATGTTTAAATAAAAACTTGTACACAAATGTTCATAGCAGCACTTTTCATAGTAGCCAAAAAGTCGGAACAACCCAAATGTCCATCAACAGAGGAATGGATAAACAAAAATGGGGGCCGGGCGTGGTGGCTCATGCCTGTAATCCTAGCACTCTGGGAGGCTGAGGCGGGCGGATTGCTCGAGGTCAGGAGTTCGAAACCAGCCTGAGTAAGATCCTGTCTCTACTAAAAATAGAAATTAATTGACCAACTAAAAATATACATACAAAAAATTAGCCGGGCATGGTGGCACATGCCTGTAGTCCCAGCTACTTGGGAGGCTGAGGCAGGAGGATTGCTTGAGCAGGAGTTTGAGGTTGCTGTGAGTTAGGCTGACACAGCACTCAATCTAACCTGGGCAACAAAGTGAGACTCTGTCTCTAAAAAAAAAAATGGGGCATATTCATACGATGGAATAAAGAAGTTTGGTGCTACAGTATGGATGAAACTTGATAATGTTATGGTGAATGAAAGAAGCCAGACACAAAAGGCCACATAGTGTATCATTCCATTTACATTCTATTTACATGAAATGTACTGGATAGGAAATCCACGGCAATTAGTGGCTGCCCTAAAGCTAGGGGGAGGGACAATGAGGAGGAGTCACTACTACTGGGTATGAAGTTTCATTTTGGGGTGGTGAAAATGTTCTAGAATTAGGTAGTGATGATAGTTGCACAACTCTGTGAATATACTAAAGCCACAGAATTGTATACTTTAAAAGGGTGAGTTTTATGCTAAATGAATTATATCTCAATTAGAAAAATAGGGGAAAAAATTGCAGTGGTGCCCAGGACTTAATGTAAGAGAGTGGGCATCATAGGAAAAATGTAACAATATGGAAATAGAATAGCTGAGAACATTCCTAGAAGGGACTGGCCGGCCACTGAGACCTGGAGTCTTGCCCCAAGGCAATAGAGGCCTAGTCAAACAGCCAATAATAGGGGTGGAGCCAAAATTAGTCCCCAGGTGTGCCTGCCACAGGTACCCCTCCTCTTGTCACTTTTAACCCTAGCTATGGTGGCTACCGAATGCTTAGAATGTGGCTAGTCCGAATTAAAATGCGCTGTAAGAATAAAACACACTTCATTTTGAAGACTTAGTATGATACAAAGAATGTAAAGTATCTTATTAATACTTTTTAAATTCATTATACATTGAAATCATACTGTTCTGGATCTATTGTGTTAAATATAAAATTAATTTCGCCAGTTTCTTTATACTTTCCAAAATGTGACTACTAAAATAATTTAAAATCACATATTTGGCTCGTGTTTATTTCTATTGGGTAGGGCTACTCTTAAGTACTGGGCCTCTGGGGCCAGTGCACAAGGGTGGCATTAATTTATTCATGAAATAAGATTTCACTGAGCATCTTTCACCAGCGCTGGGCAAAAGCTGATCAGAGGGTAGAGGTTAAGCTGGGCAATGGTTGTCGCCGGCGCCTTCAGTCCCAAAGCAGGGAAAGGGCTGGGTGCGTATTCCTTCCTCCTTGGGGCAAGGGTGATGCCTTTGTCACTAGATCCAGAGATGATGTCTGTCTTGAGCCTAATTTAAAAAGCCCGCAAACCATAGCGATTAAGAGCAACGGAAAAGGGTGGGCATCTTACGTATTTTTAAAATTTTTCTGAGACCAGGTCTCGCCTTGTCTCCTGGGCTATGTATTTTTTTTAACGAGCTTTAACTACGTCGGCAGAACTCCATAAAAAAAAAAAAAAAAAACAAAATAGCACCTCGCGAAGGTTATTCATCGAATCCAAAATCAGACCCCAAGGACGGGCTGGGGGTGGGGTCGCAGGAGGGTCAAACATTGCAACCCAAACTCCAGGGGGTAGAAACTTTGCCAAGTTCTGTCTCGCAACCCTCAGAGCCCCGAACGGCACTCGGCACGTAGTAGGTGCTCCCCTGAGGTATCTGGACGGGCGAATATGCAAAATCACGTGCACGCGGGGATGCCTTTCCCCGGGTGGGAGGAGGCCTCCAGCTTTTGTCCGTCTCGAAGGAGCCCCAGGCTCCCAAACGGTTAAAAGCCACTTACTGCCGGCGGAGACGTGGAATTCATTTGAAATCAGTGTCGAGCACTGGTCACGCTAATGCTGGGGCATGGCCAGACCTGGACATCTGGAGTGATCTACGCGCTTAAAAACGCCACTCGCCACCATTTTCCCCAGGTAATTTTCCATCCCGCCCGCACGGTCCGCGCCGGAAAAGTACTCGTGGCCCCGCCGCCCGGGCGCGCAGCGGGGGAAGCGGCGGGCGCGGGGAGGCGCGCGGGGCGGGCGCGCGGCCCGGGACCCCAGCCCCCAAACTTTGGCAAGTTGCGGGCGCCGGGCGCTCCCGGCGGCGGGGCGCGGCCGCGGGCGGAGCCGCCCCCTGACGCCGGCCGCCCCTCCCGGCCGGGCCGCCCGCGGCCGGGCTCAAAGTTTGCGGCCGCCCCCGCGCCGCGCCCGCCCGCCCGATGTCTGGGCGCCAGGCCGCGGCGGCGCGGGGTGACGGACGGCCATATTTGCCGGCGCGGCCCGAGCCGCCGCCAACAGAAAGTGCGCGGGCGCTCGGCGGGCGCTCGGACGGCCGCGGGGACGCCGGGGCCGCCGCGCCGCCGCCCGGCCTCGCCGCCGCCGCCGCCGCCCTCGCGGCCTGGCCCGGCGGCGCCCCGCGCGCCCGCCGCCCGCGGGGATGTCGTACAAGCCGAACTTGGCCGCGCACATGCCCGCCGCCGCCCTCCACGCCGGTGAGTGGGCGCGCCGCGCCAAGTGCGCCAAGTTGGGGCCCGCGCGCCCGGCCCGGCCCGGGGCTCCCGGGGCCCGCGGCGCGGACGGGGCCGGGGCCGGCGGGGCCGGGTCGGGGTCCGCGGCCGGGGCCGGGTCGGGGGCCGGGGCCGGGGCCGGGGCAGCCCCGCCGCCGCCATGATCCCGCGCCGCCGCCAAAGTTCGCGGGGCGCCCGGCGGGCCGCGGGGCCGGGCCGGGGCGGGGGCGCGGGCGGCCGCCGCGGGCCCCCCCACACCGGCGGCCGCGGACCGCGGGGAGCGCGGCGGGCGAGGGCGAGGGCGAGGGCGGGGGAGGCTTGTTCTCGGCTCTTTTCTCCTCCGGCTCTTGGGTGGCTCGGCGAGGGCCCCTGCCGGCGGGAGTCGGGAGCGGCCCGGGCCGCGCCGGGTGCCGGGCGCGGGGCGCGGGGCGCGGGGCGCGGGGCGCGGGGCCCGGGCCGCCCTGGGGAGCCGGGTCAGGCCGGGCTGGGTGCACGTGGGCAGGGCCGGCCCCGCGCGGGCAGGGCGGGGGGCGGCGGGGTGCCCGGCTGCAGCGGGCCCTGAGGGCGCGGGGCCGCGGGGACGGGGCGGCCGGCGGGCGGGGGACGCGGTGGGCCTGGGGGCCCTGGGCCTGGCGCGCGGGAGCAGGGCTTGCCTCGTGCGGGCGCGCGGGGGTCCCCTCAGGCTTGCTCGGAGTGAAAGAAGTTGGTGACCAGGGTCTTCCGGGCCCGTGGGGTGGGGGTAGGGGCGGCAGCTCGCTCGGTCCCCCCCACGCGGGAGCCCCCAGTCTGCGCCTCGAGGGCCCCGCTGCAGGAGCCGGGAGGGGGACCCTCTCCCTGGCTGGGCGGGGGCTGGGCGCTCCCAGGAAACTCCTGCAGAAGTTGTCAGGCAGCTTCAGGCTGCGCCCAGGGACCTGCCCCAGGGACCAGGGGGGCGTAGGGTTGTGGGATTCCCAGGCGACCGGCCTTGTCCCCTCACCGGGGCCCCTGTTCCTTAGACGCCTGGTCGGGAACAGACTTCCCCAAAGGCGCGTTGGGTGGGGGTGTCTAGGGAGCAGGAGGCCTCAGGGGGGAGGGGACTGGCCCTGCTGGGCACACATGCCACGCTGGCTGCTAGGCTCAAGTTTTGGGCCTTGTCTCCAGACGTTGACTCCACAATTCCAAAATTCCGAAGAGGGACCTAGAGAAGCGGGATTTAAAAACATCTTTTTGGACACGGAGGTGTAGGGGTCGGAAAGGGTTAAGAGTCGGGGCGCGGAGGGAGAGTTGAATTGCTCAAACGTGGGCTCTGAGCTCCGAGGAGCAAACAGCCACTGTTTTCTCCTCACACTGTCACCTCCTCTGGGGTCCGCAGACCTTACAAAGACGGGCTTTGTTGCCAGGTAGGATCTCTCCAGGCTTCCTCCCCGAGTCTGGGTGCTGGGGGGTGCGCTGCCCCCCTGGACAAGGCCCCATCTCAGGCCTGCCCTGGAGTCACCGGGGCGCAGGCCCTAGACTGAGACCTTTGGGGTTTGGGGTCACAGGGACGAGGCACCCCCTGGGGCCCCTGAAGCCGTGTTCTGGGCAGGCCAGCACCTGCACCCAGGTCTCGTTTCTCCTGGGGGGAGTTCCAGGAGTGCTGAGCTTCCCAGAGCTCTGGCGTCTTGGTGGGGGGCCGCCCGCCCCCATGGGCCCCTTTGCAGAAAGCCGGGCTCTCTTCCTGCCATTTGCATCCAAGATGGACTCTCCGCTGCCTGCCGCTCCTCCGGCTTCCTTGTCATCATCCCTCACGCCCTCCAGCCCTGCCTCCTGCTCACGGGTTGCCAAGCCAACCCGCGGCCTGGCCGGCGGTGGCAGTGGCGGAGTTAGACAAAGCCCCCGCCCCCCTGCCCGAGAGCCCCCCCAGGCGCCCCAAGTGGCGGGAAGGCCGCCAGCTCCCCAGGCCCTGGCGCTCTTTGTCTGGCGTGGGGGCGGGGAGTGCGCCTGGCCCCAGGAGCCTCCTGGCCTCTGCCAACCCCTCGGCTCCCTGCACACTGCGCTCATTGTCTGAGATGCTCCCAGACGGCTGTGCTGACGTGGTCCCTGTGTCCCGTCCCTGTGTCTGCAGCAAGGAGTGGCCATGAGTGGAACTCAGGGCCCTTTTGCCAACTCTCCCCAGGCCCAGAACCCCCCAGCGCTGAATAAGGGACCGGCCTTGGCACAGAGTCGGGGTCCCCTGCCACTCTACTAGGTGGTGGGAGAGTTGAGCTCTGAGCTATGGCTCGACTCTCCCCCAGCCAAAATGGGGCGATTCCCTGTTCCTCCTCCCTCTCTCTTAGCCCCCCAAAACCTAACCCTGGTACCATCAAACAGCAGGCTCTAGAGCCTTAGACCTTCTAATGAGAAGCACTGCCTGTAACAGATGGAGAAACTGAGGCCCCAAGAGGGAAGGGCCTTGTCTCAGGTCCCACAGCCTGGACTGGCTCCTAGCCCAGGAGGGGAGATAGGGTAGGGGAGGGGGCTGAGGGTGGACAGAGGACGCGTGGGAAGTGGCCAGTGTGCTGGAATCTTCTAAATGTCCTGAAGGGCTGTGTCTTCCCAAGCCCAGAGAGCTGTCACTTGTCACTGCTTGTAGCTGTCAGGACTGGAACCCAGGTCTGGGCCTGCAAATCCCCAGCCACCCGGGCCACGCCCACTGCCACATCAGAAGACCTGCGGGACCTGGGGTGGGGGCCCCCCTGTGCCTTTCGTGCGTGGCTGTGGATGGTGGGCCTGCTTGTAGTTCGTCCCCATCCTGAGCAGCATGACCCTGTGGCACAGGTGTGCCATCATCCCCACTTGGGATCGTGAGGCGCAGAGTGGCCCAGTGCTCTGCCTGGTTAGGATCCAAGTCCACGTTTCCTGAGCGGGCAGCTCAAGCTTTGGCACAAGCCAGGGCCCCAGGGGAGTCCAGGACAGGCCCGGGACCTAGGAGACATCTCAGGTGCTGCCCCGGCGCCTGGACGAGGGTCGGTGTTGGGGTAGCCAGCCCTCTGCAGTAGCCTCTTCTGTGCCACGTGGCCTGGGGTCAGGGCCCCTGGGGTCTGCGTCTCTGTGCAGGGGGGGGGGGGGGAGAAGCTCTGTCCGGGCTTCTCCAGGGCCCCTCCCGCTCCACCAGCCCGAGCTCCTGAACTTCCTTCTTCCCCTGCCCCTCCCCTCGCCCACACCACACGAGCAGCTGGTTGGTTTGGCCAGACTGGCACCAGCTGTCCATCCCCGGGGCCAAGTCTGTGGAGCCCGCTGTGTGTGAGAGACCGTGTGGCTCTGGGGGCGGCAGGCGGGCAGCTGCCGAGGAGGACTAGGTAAATTCTCCATGGTTACCGCCGTTTGTAATTCTGCAGGATGTCCTTTACCCGCTGATGGCCACTGGGACGCCATTGTGGGTCTCCATGCTCCCAGCCACCGCTCCTCACCCGCATCCAGCAGGCCGCGTCCTGGGCTGGGCCCTGGGCCCGGCTTGGTCTCTGACTGCTGGTGCTGGACAGCGTCCCTGAACGCTGCCCCCCGTGCGTGGGGGCCATAACCCTCCTCTCTTGGGGTGCAGAGCCCTGGGAGTGTAGACCCTCCCCTCCTTGGAGGGGGTGACAGAGCTTGAGGGGTGTGTCTGAGGGCGCACAGAGAGGCTGAGTGGTCCAGGTCGCTGGTTTTGTGTGCTGCAGCCAGGGCTGGGCCCCCGTCCTCGAGGCCTTCCCCCGTCTTCCTCCCAGGGAGTCCAGCAGCGAGCTGGGCACCTAGGAGCAAACAGGCTTCTGTGTGTTCGGAATCTCGGTCCAGGTGTGGACCAGCCTTGGGAGTGGGTGGGCGCTTGTGGCGGTGATGTGGCTCTAGGTTAGCAACGTCTGGGGAGCAGGACACGGAGAGGGGACAGGCACGGATTAGGCCGAAGACAGCAGTGGCTTTCATCTTTCGTGCCAGTCCCTCCTGCCTGGAAGGCTCTGATGGCCGGGACGGAGTTGTGTGGTTGGTTTCCTGTGTCTGCCGCAGAGGTGGGGCGGGCGGGCGCGTTCTAGCCACGTATCTGCGGCCAGCCCTCTCGGCGGGCATCAGGGCCATGGGCAGCCAAACTGGAGGTCAAGAGCAAGGTTGTTTGTCCTGTGGGGACAGAAGACCACGGTTGGTGGCATGGGTCTTGGGCAGGGCTCTGTTGCAGGACCCAGTGTCCTCACCTTGGGCACAGCCAGCCCAGGCTGTGACACTCCTGACCTCTCTTTCTTACTCTGCAGCTGGGAGCGTCCACTCGCCTTCCACCAGCATGGCGACCTCCTCACAGTACCGCCAGCTGCTGAGTGACTACGGGCCACCGTCCCTAGGCTACACCCAGGTATGGCACAGTGGGGGCTGGGGGCCTGGGCACCAGGGGCAGATGTGCTCCCCACTGTCCCGGACGGGAGTCGGTGGAAAACAGGAGCAGAAAGGA